>JABEXW010000580.1:0-38895 GCA_013266185.1 Fusarium sarcochroum
GGGAGGGAAGGGGGTGCGAAGCAATAGCTGTCCAGTCCGCTCGCTTTTAGAGAGTCCAGGGGCTGTATGCTGTCCAAGATCCAGCCTATGAATGGATTGTTTAAGGTACATAGGAGCGGCTGGGGGAGACTAGACGAGGGAAAGTACCTAAGGTACTGTGTTATTCCAGAGCCTAGCCGATCCTAGTACTGTACTCTATGTATACTGTAATTTAGGCGTGCATCTGGTGGCGGGCTCGCGATGCATGCGCCAAAACATGGACATCTAGGTCATCACCTAGGTAGCCAGCAACCTTAGCCATGGGCCCGGAGAGCCCGGGAGCACCTTTTCGACGGAAGGGCAGTGCTTGGCGCCTCATACTTGGTGGTTTGGTGACTTCAGTGGCTGTGCTGTTCTTTTCTGAGAGTTGGATTGTTACGATGGAGCTCAGTTTCTCGAACCCGCTGATATCTAGTCACCGATATTGAGCCAACCCATACTTAGAAATTCGTGATGAGCGAGTACGTACTGACCAAGTAAGCGCACCGACACACGGCACAGTGGGCATGCTAACGTGCAAGGTGTCCCTTCATCTGTTGTCTGAGACCATGCCTGCAAGGAAGCTTGTGCATCCAAAGCCAAGTCTGGCTGACAAGGGACTTGGTCAGGCATTTGGAGAAAATCGAAGAATTCAGACTGGAACAGGGCTCCATTCAAGCTTTGGAGTATGGAGCCCGGGGCTTCCAGTTAGGGTAATAAGTGGTCCACTTACACCACCCTCGATTCTCTTCGACACCAGGGAATGCGTCAAACAAGCACAGCGACTGGCCTCTTGGCTCAACGCTTGAGGAGACGGTGTTACCGGGGGTGGGCATCGACGTCCAATAAGACGAGCCAGTCGCATCTCCAATCCAATCAACACTTGCAAATGAAAAGCCTTCGGGGGATTGATTGGTTAAATGATTATGACCCGGCCAAGTCCCCGCTGATCTGACATAGGTATCGGGCGGCCTTCATCAACCAGCTCCAGGTCCAAATTATTGTCAACAATCAACATGAGCCTTGTAACCGTCAATACCCATGGACAATGTCATCACCGCGTCGTCGTGCGTTTGAAAAGCCCTGGACTGGCGCCTTTTACTTCCGCTGCTATGGAGACGCGGCCCTGATGCTTCACTAGCCGTTCCGCCTTCTATACAAAGGTCTGACGAGGACAATCATTGACAATCGTTACCAGCTAAGCCTTGACCCAAGCCTTGCGTACCCTGTCATTGCGCCATATCCCAGCAGCTTTATCGCTCATATCCCAATCAAAGGTCGAGAAAGAGCATCAATGCTCCATGGCCCCGTGGGTCTATGAGCGAGGAACAGTCCGCCCCTATTGTTAGAAAGGGAGAGGCTCTCGTGGTCCAGTCTGGCGCTTCATCACATGGAGGCTTTAGACAATGTCATGCTTGCTGTGGTTGCGCGTCCTGAACTCCTGATCGGCGCCTGAGCTTCAGGACCGTGGGTTGAGCCGCCTGACAATCGCCACCACCCAGCAGCAGCGCGGCTCTTTCTGTAACGACTAGGCCACTTCCCGAGGCATTGGCCATGGGATTCGTAAGTGCCTGGCGGCTGTCACTGTCACTCGAGGCCAGAGGATGCTCGCGGATCTCCAAATAGACGGGATTAGAAGCGCATGGCCTGGAACTCAATGGACTAGGGATTGACAAATGGATATCTGATGTGACCATCTTCATAACTATTGTCATCTTATCTCAACGTTTCCGAAAAATACTCTAATGATGTTTTAAGAGTATTTCTGCCGAAGCTGACAAAAATGTCAGCAAATCTGCACGGCGGTATAACCCGTTGAAGTGGTTAATCTAATTTGACGCACCATCCTGCAATACTGTCTCGACAGTCCGTCGCCCAGCTTGGCTAAGCAAACCCCGGCCTTATCCCGGCCACGCCCCTCTTCTGTTGAAGGACGATCTTCGGGTATTCTAAAGTCCTCTCAAAGAGTTTCGGAGGGGCGAGGGTCCTCCCGCCACGCGTCACCTTGGTCTCATCCAATTATGTCCTTCCTGCGACTTGTCCAGTATCCTGGTGCCGGTATTGATGGTTCATCATGGCGGGCACTGACAACGGAGAATTGTTGGAGATAGATGCCAATGCTTCGTTCTGTAACAGTAGTTGCAAAGCCTGGTATCCGACGACGGAACGCAATTAACTACCAACGCCTTGTTGACAAGAATAGGTGTCCTTCACCCCACCACCGGCCAAACCTTGTCTGCTGTGCTCAGATTGTGGTGCATCAGGAAGGCTACATACCAATTAGCCTGTTTCGGTCTAACCCCAGTGCCGTTGACTCTATTCAAACTACTACCGGGCGACTCTCGCCTCGCCGTTCTCTTCAACTGCTCTTCCACCAGGACAAGACCTGACCTGACCGTTGGGTCGTACTGGACAGGACTCGGGCCAAGCTTTCGACCTTGTGCTCGTCGAAACAGACGCCACAGGTGGCACCTCTAAACGAATACAAGGGATGGCCCCGCGAGTTTGACAATAATAAACATCCATTCACAGCAGCACATTGCATTGCTGTTAGAACGACGAGACCCATAAATAACGGCGAGATTGCCAAGGGGCCGCCAACTCGCTGACGCGAACTAGTACAATGGGCGTTTTAGTGCAAGCCTGCAAGGGAACCAATTCTGCAGCCAGTTCGAATTACTTTGCTTACACAGCTGACTTGCTCGATTAGGTAGTCCATCACGATGCATGGGGACGTTATCTTTACCTTCTGACAGATGGGATGAGATACGATGCAAATAGAATTTGTCGGCGACGACCTTGAGGTGGTCGGGCAACACATGGTCGACTAATAATGCTTACCGCTGCGGCTCAGAATATACCATTTTTGGAGCTTCTCCACGACAAGCCGTCTCCGTTCTCGTGTTTCGTCGGTGTAACGTGTCGCTGGCGATTGTGCTAACAGGCCAGATCAATGGGTAGCAGCGACCCTTGACCATGTTTATGTTGTCGAGTCTCTCTCTATAATTTGCATCTTGTCGGTCGGTAGGTATCGTTGTAAGCCTGTAGTATCCACCACGTTTTCTTCTCTTCATCATGGAGGATCTAGGATCTACTCATGATTGCGAATCTGTTCGTATTCTTACCAGGAACGGGGCCGGAGGCGTCCTTGTCGTTCCAAGTTTATCGCTACCTGAGGATGGGTCATTCTCATTTCCTAAAGTCCCAATTGACACTAGAGGCACTTTCAAAGCTGGCCTCTTTGTGAGAGTAATCTCCAAGTTGCGGGATAGCTCCAGCGTCATTTCGAATGGGGCGGGTCCCGCGGTAATGCCAATGCTGGTGCCCGCCACTCAACGGGCGCGAATTGGTAGCCCTGCATGCCTCCCATGTTATCGCGCGAAGCAATTCATCTTATTTTAGAGGCTCTCGGCTCTCTACTCTCAATCCCTCTCATCACAGATTGATTTCCGGGCCGGATTCCCCAAATCTCAACCCCCAGTTCAAGTGTAACTTAACCTATCACGTTGCACATAGAACTCGACACGAGTATCCGTACGTACCTCTAGTAGACAAACTCTTTTTTACCCGCGTCATGTCGTGTCCTCCCGCGCATCTTGTCGGCCGACAAGCGTTAGCCCAGGCTGGTGACCCCCAAGCTAAGACGTTGAGGCTAGAATCGTGTAACTTGAAGGGAATAAGCCTCTGTTATCATGGACGCACCATTCCTATTTAGCGACGCCACAAATCACCGTCCACCATAGTCCACTGCGGTTGCTAGCCATAAGCCATAAGGCTGGTCTTGGCACCCAGGTTCTTCCCGCTTGGGGAAGACTCCAGTCGAGGCCAGGATGATAACCGAAGTTTATGGTTATGTTGCTATGGCTGCAGTTGACAATATTCTCGCCTCTTATCTCGCTTGTCTGCAACGAACAAATGCAGTCCCATCCCACCAAGGGAAACACAAACTACTATAGTCTGTCTACAAAGCAGTATTGGAGTGGACTTGTTTGGCATGGCCTAGACCAGTACTGCCCCGAAAAAAAGCATGAATAGCTTCATAAACAGGAAGGCAGTGACGTCTGTGCATTCCAGAATCGATATCAATCTATCTTTGTCTATGGTGGAGGGGGCCCAATGGTAGTGTTTGGCCAATTATATCTCTACAAATTGTCACCATCTACCAGATATTCCATCCCTTTTCAAACACTTTCGCGGCCAATGTCTCGGCTCCTTTGTTCTGGATAACAGGTCTCTTGGTAGCCAAATCTCTGGCTCGGTTCCAATACTTGGGCGCCCTTGTTTCGACCTGTATGCTGTTCCACCTCCACCTCTTTCTCCCTTGTCCCTTCTAACCTTGCTTGTGTTTTTTCTCGCCAACCCTTCCCCCATCGAATCGCAGCCATTGTCGCCAGGGCTGAGACTATCAAGTACGCCGCCGAGATAGTTGAGAACCATCCAATGCCGACAGATTCGACCGCTGGCAGGACTACAGCTGATGCCACGCAACCAACCAAGTATCTAGCAAAGAAGTTTGTTGCGGCCACTTCTGCCCCTTGGCCAGGCATAACATCGAGGCAATATGTGTTGTATGAGGGGAAACAGAACAACTGCGCAACGCCCTGGACAAACATGGCAATGACTGGTACGGGGATGCCGCCAACCTCTCGGTCTACGGTCCAACCGTATACCAGCATACTTCCAGGTATAATAGCACCCATGAATGGCAGCGATGATCGAAGTCGGTCCTCAGGTATACGAATGCCTCCCCGCTTCTTGATCCATTGCTTCACCGTGTAGTCTGCCCAGTGGCCGCCTACAAGTGTTCCTACCACATAGCCACAGCCTGGAGCTAGGTAGAACAGACCGGACAGCAGCGGTGACTCAAGGTTGAAGCGGGGGTTCAGAACATAGCGGATTGGCGTCAGGAGGCTGTACATATTCCAAGTCAGGGACGCGCTGCCGCCAGCCACCAGAGCAATGTTGTAGTACTGGAACAGCCGCAGCACTCGCATCGGGCTGATCATGCTTAGGATGGCAAGCGTCTTTTCTTTACCTGAGAGCTCTTTCAGGTCGTTGATCTTGAGATGGTGTGCTGTTTCAGACACAACGAAATAGACGCCGAGTGCACCACCGGCAGCTAGTCCGGCCTGAAGCCAAAAGATACTTCTCCAAGACGAGTATGTTACAATGATACCGCCCAAGAAAGGTCCAAAAGCAGGACCGACAAGTGTACCTGTCAAGAACCAACCCATCGCTGCACCGCGCTCCGTTGGACGATAGATATCACTGTTCAAGTGTTAGTGCTGCTACTTTGAGTTGGATACGGCTATCCCGGAAAGCCAATAGAAGAGATTAATTTGATCATCTAAGTATATGGCAGGATATCAAAAGTTAGACAAGTGCCGTAACTTCAGACGCCAAGTATAATCTCAACTTGTTGGCAAAACAACTGAAAGCCCTGGTTAGAGGAGCAAGACCATTAAGAGGAGCTACTGGTCATATGAGAAGGAATAGAAGATGTGTTGATCACTAACCCAATGCATGCTGGACCGATCAGAATGAATGCGGTTCCCCCAAACGCTGAAGCAGCCCGGAAGACGATGAATGAGGCGAGATCAGGGGCTAGTGCAGTTGCTAAACTTAGTAGGAAGAACATGATCGAAGAGGCTAGGGCTACCTATTGGCGAAGTCAGCATACAATATTCCTACAAATGTTCAAAAGGATCGTGGCCAATAGTCATGAACCTCTCGTGGTTCAGACTGCAGCGCGGTCGAAAGAAGCGACATCGTTGATACTTACAAGACGCCTCCCGTATACCTGACTCATAGGTCCCCAGAACAGAGGAGACAGTGCCATGACAATCATGTACGCTGCATTGCTCAGGTTAACGATGCTTCCAGTCGTGTTGTAAGTCTCTGCAACCTCGGGTGTCGCTGCCAGAACCGAGGTACTCGATATCGGAGACAGGAACGCTCCAAACGACAAGACCGCTACGATGGCAGTCTTGCGTCCCCGTGACACACGGTCAAAGATCTCGTCGCCCGCTTCTCGATAAGGATCATTGTGATCTGGAGCGGCAATTGTGGCGGCTGGCTCGAAAGCGTCATGGCCTGAAATGTGTGACGTTGTGTGGTGCATGGCTTCAGATGTTGGATTATAGGTCGTGTTCTGCGATGATTCGTCTATGTCGCTCGTGGTCAAAGTTGACGATACCTCACCGGGAGATGCTTCATGTGAAGTCTTCATTGTAGTTGTTGCTCAGTTACTGCGCAAGGCTAAAACCTCGATCTTGTCTTCTAGGTTCAAGATGGATTGTCAATTACATTGCTAAAAAGAAAGGAACTCTTGTTTGTCAAAATAAGCCATGAGATAGTATGCAGGGTGGTAAACAAACAACACCAAAAGATCTAAAGACAGATACAGACACACAACCTTGCACACGATGGATGTGCAGGCCCGTTCCTTATGAACCTTTTTGACTGTATCCCAGCACGCATTACCCAACAGGGGAATTCTCCCCTCACCCATTCCTTTCTCCAACCGCAACTTAATCGATCAATCATCGTGGAGATTCGGTGCGCGGTGTGTCTGCCCTATCCACTTTATCTATTTAACATCCGCATCATCGGTGGCCGACATCCGTGGTCAAGGGTGGTACCGTATACCCGTCTTGACTCAAGAAATATACTCACAAGGGCCATGATCAATACCACAGAGACATTTCTAATGCTTCTTGCTATGCTGTGAACCCTGGTTTGTGCTGGGAATAACGCGGATATCGGCCTATTCTTAGGATGCGGCCTGCCGGGGCGGAAGGATGCTTCCGTCTGCCGTCTACCTTGATCGCCGATATCCACTTTTTATCGGGGGCTATCGGTCGACCACTCGGTGAGCCAAGCCGACTACTCCGTTCCCGGCCGATACAACATCACAAATTTAGAACGTCATGATTTGAGATGCGAGATAAACTTTGTGGTTTCGAATCTTGTATTTTGTTTGTGCTCTATCACATCTCTTTATGGATGAATACTCATGCTCGGAGCATGTCTAAAACCAGATGTGTCATGCTATTCAATGCTGGAACGCCAACTCCTTCCGATGCTTATGTAAATGCACCTCTACTACCACTGGTAAAAGCAGACCTTTCCTCCCCGGGGTATTCTCAGCCTTAAACGAATATTCAGCGATCTTCTGATCGTCCCTCTTAACCCAACAGCTTCTGTACACGCTCTTGTAGAACTCTGTCCACTGGTTGGCTGTTCCGCTGTACAACCACGTTCTCCCTGCCACCAATAGTAATAATTCGAAGCCACTCTGGGGCTATCTCGCTCGCAATCAATCGCACACAAGATGCCCCCTCTTCCTTGGATACTGGCACACGAAGGGAATCCTTAAGCTTCTCCAGGATGACTGCCATTGTAAAGGCTTGCCGCGGTAAAGACATCGGGTTGGAAAGGCTCAGCATGGAAATTGTTGCTGCGATATCCCCGACACGGTTGAGAGCTGCACGACGCTGAAGCTCGGGGCCTGAAGGTGGCAGTGGTCCATTGGCTTTGGCCAGTTGCTTAAGTCGTAGCCGATCAAGAAGGCTCATCTTGGTGCCGTCTGGGTTTAGAAGTGGGTTGTTGGAAGCTGCAGTTTGTTTTGCTTCCTTCTCTTGCTCCTTGGCCGCGATGACACTCTTGAGCTCCGATAGCGCTCGTTGTCCCTTGTTGAAGAGCGGGTTTGCTTTGATTCCGATGTCCATATTCTTGATGGCTACCTGAGGGAGCTCGTTCAATGAAAGGTTATCCAAAGGGAGGTCGACATCCATCTCGTCAGCAGAGCGTTCTGCGCCTAATGCTCGAAGGTTGATCTCAAATTGCTTCAACAGACGCTCCTCGTTGATGGGTGCCATATCGACAGAGCGCTCAACGCAAATCTTGCCCCGGCCATAATCAGTGATCATGAATGGCGACTGGGTATCATGCTTGGTTGAAGTTTGAATAGCGATGCATCGGCGGATGTCCTCAATGGTGACCTGGCGCTTGCCCCATGACTGCGAGATATGTGGAATGAGTGTGCGTAAATCGATGGGTGAATTGCTTCCGTTATGGGCAAACTGGATCATGATAGTCTTGACAAAGGCTCTGTGTATGTCGACAATCTCAGCAAGGTGAGCAGGCAGAGCGTCCTTGTCGGCCGCAGGCTTGCTGAGCTTCTTGAATACGCCATCGAGCTTGGTTTGAACAGTCTTCCCCTGCCGTTTGTTCTCGGAGATGACAGTCGACGCAATGGGCTTATGGGCGGTCTTTGTCCTTGAGGGAGTCGTCTTGGCTGTTCGTTTGCCCTTTGTAATCGGCACATCCCTTATGACTGGGCTAGCCACGGGTTCCTGACGTCGAGCACGTTTTATGGGACCAGCAAGTCCATCGTCGCTGCTAGGGGCAAACGAGAAAGTGCGGGCCGTTGTCTTGGGATGCGCATTTTCTTCAACTGCGGCCGCCTTTCGCTTCCTGGTGGTTACTGTTGACTTGGGTTCGGCGATGATCTTCTTCCCGGCGGCATCGTTGGAAGCCTGACTTTTGGAAATGCGAGTGAAGTTGGTGATGGACTGGCTAGCAGGAGGCGCAGCTTGATTGCGCCTGGCCGGTCGAGGCATTCTGAACAGATGTAATTGCGGTGGAGAGCAAGAACGTGGGAACAAATGGAAGGTGCAAGCCAGGTAACTGTGGTGATGGAAATTTGAGAAGCCGCGTGTCGACAATTGAGGAAGTCGTGAAGAGTATTAGAGAATCAAAGAAACGGACACGGAAGTTGCAGATGAAAATTGTTAGAGTCCTAAAGTGTCAAAAGTGATGTCTTGTAAGGTGGGAGCAGCCCGCAAAGAGCAGGCATGTGCCGTCGTCAAGGGGAACGGGGAAGGTCCCGCGACGCGTCTCAACGCGTTCTGACGTGTATGTCTCGCGTAAAGTGGTTCAGTAGAACCGCGGCTCAGGTTAAAGTGGTGCACGAGCCTACCGTGGCAACGCGACCACTTTCGGCGATTAAACACCAAGCTCATCTTTACGTCACTTCAGCTTTACCAAATTCATCAGCGTCGTATTGTGGCCGTTGACTCTTGTCATTCCATTTGTCTTTCCTCTAGGAGGCTTGGCTTGGCTTCCCCGGATTCATGCACGCGGGACTTAAAAATGTGGCTTGCGGGGTTGGCAGGACTTGGATAAGTAAAAGTTGCGAGAGCTTGTCCGCCTTCACCTAAAATCGGTATTCAACAGAGTTGACCATGTATGTGCAGCGACGTTTAGAAGACGGGATATTGGATCCCGCCAGCTGCATCTTATTTACTGCCGGTTCGGATTTAGACCCGTCTATCCGAAAACCTTATGTTGCCTTATGCGGAAGGCAATGTAGAGCGCTGATAGGTTACCTCAACTATCACCAGCAATAACTCATCCTCGGTAGCTACGGAACGATTGGGCCTTTTTCGCAGCCGGGTTGTACGGAGCTTCGCATCTCGGCTCCCGTTGCTTGGACCTAATGGGACTCCAGTCTCTTTTCACCCGACACGCAACCAACCAACAGTTTCGAGAATAAGGATACCCCGGTACTCTCTTGCTGATGTTTTAGCTTCCAAGTACGAATACTGACAAGCCTCGCAAGACTTGGAATGGCGGTCTGGATTTCTGGTTGTCTGTGCCCTCAGCACACGAGACAAACTCGCTGTCATTGCAGGATATCCGTGCTCCCCGAATGGCAACCATTTACATCCAACAATGTGAAGGTGAGGATGGATTCTGCATAGGGCAGAGTATACTATACTTGATTTCAAGTACTCTATACATATTCTGTCTGGCTGCAGCTTATTCGAGGCGCCATGCTAGGGCAAATCCTGTACCGTTGAACCAGGGCCTCAAATTCAGCAGCCCACAACATGAATAGAATCACAAATGTATCACTTGAACGGACGAGGTTACTTGTCCAGCTTATAGAAACATCGTATTTCGTAGAGTACAAGAGGCTCGGTAATCATAATCCACCGGCTTCATCAGAGAAGGCCTCCAACATGTAAAAGCTGCAAATGTCTTTCATCTCCTGAAAGAGACAACAAAACCTAACCGTAGAACTTTTTGCGTGTTCCCTGCATCAAACCTGTGCGCCTTGGTCCGAAATGTGCAGCCTCCATGATGGCTTGCGTCACAAAAGCAATAATTTCCATACCCCCATTACTCGATTACACTCCTAGCGACCCAGACTCCGGAGCGCTCAAACATAATATCGCAATAACAACGCCAACTGTTGAAAAGAAAAACAATAAAGCGGCGAAAAAAAAATAAGGTAAAATAAAAATTGGCTCTGAACACAGACATCACTTCCCCATCTCATTCATTCCTAGGCTTCTGTGGGGTGCATGGGTAACGAGACGTCACCGATGCCGTGGAACGTCTTCGTCTGTGAGACTCGCAGCTCAGCGGCGGCTTGACGTGGACCAATGCTCGGGCCTAAAGCTGACAGGGCTGGGTGGGGGAGGCGCGGGAACAGTATAGTCGTCCTCTTGAATATGATGCACCGGAGTTGAGGGACGGTTGGTTTTGGTGGAGAGAGTAGCGTTGATGCTGGTGTAGAGGTCTTGCGAAGTGACCAGCCTCATGTTACGAGGCGAAGCCTGGAGCGATGAAGAGTGGGAACCGGGCATTTTGGTATGAGAAAGTTTTTAAGTGTCTTGTATGACTAGTTTGTTAGAAAGGTTCTTTGAGTGAAGAGAAGATGGTTTATAACCAGAGGATTCAACACTTACAAGAATAGAAACACGGAGGCTTGCGTAAACTGTGGATAT
This sequence comes from Fusarium sarcochroum, assembly GCA_013266185.1. NCBI lineage: Eukaryota > Fungi > Ascomycota > Sordariomycetes > Hypocreales > Nectriaceae > Fusarium > Fusarium sarcochroum. The sequence goes on from JABEXW010000580.1 coordinate 10,818, forward strand.
GTGATGGAGACTAGTCCTGGGGCGGTGACCTGTTGATAAAGGTCGTGAATCGATAGAGGTCGGCTAATACGAGTGCGCGACAGTGGATATATCGATTTGTTTTATGGTCTTCGGGCCGAGTTGAGGACAAGAATCCGATATGGAAAGGATGGCTCAATAGGTAGGCAAGAATTTCCAGACTTGGTTTGGCTGGGGACGTCGAGGGTTTGGTGAAAGAAGTTGATAGGTAGCGATCGAAAAGCGTCCTGAAAATGTAAATGGCAGTCACAGCCCGGAGTAACGCAATTAATAGAATTAACGGAGAGGCAGGTAGTGCTAAAGTCCGGGGAAAGGGGAGGAAGGGAGGGCCTGATAAAGGGAGAAGGATGTTTTATAGCTTATTCAAAGGGAAGGAGCAAGCAGGAGGGAGATGAGATGAGATGAGTCCCCCGTCTCACAGCCGCCCAACCTGAACCTCAGCAACCCAAGTACCAAAGACGGGGCAACCAAGGGCGATAAGCTACGGTACAAGCACGATACCGACGCCGCCGCCGCCGCCAATACCGACCAGAGGCATTGACAGGGCGGCATGGAGCGTGGAGCGACGGCCTGTGAGACGACGACATAACATGGGCTCGGAAGCGACAAAAACCTGGGGAACAGGGCGGGAGCATGTCTTGGCTCTGGTACTAGTGAAGCAGGTACTTTCCCCAACTATCCATGTACATACATACATACAACAGTACGGAGGACACCCACCCCGGTTCCGCAAGGTATGCGAGAAGACATCCCTGACCTGGGCGCACTCAAACACGATTACCTCACCCCCGGAACTCCCGCGGGCCCACGTCAAAAGAGCCATGAGTTGTTGTTGGCGTCCATCGTCAGGGGACTCGCCGGAGACGAACTCGGCAAGTCCAGCGGCAGCACTTCCGCTCATCAAGAGCCTTGGTGGGCATCGTTGAAAAATGTCTTGACGATAAGGTGCAAAGACCCACGCAGCGCCGTGACAAGATTGCGAAAGACATGCACGGTCTTGTCCCTTGCTCTAGGGCCGCATTCTCGACAAGTACAGTCATTAATAACCCAGCAAAAGTCAGCCCAACAGAGAGGAGCATTTGAGGTGTGACTGTGACTACCTATGTCTACCGCCAATAACTGCCTTGCCTACAAATGCGCTGCATCACGCCGATATCATTGGAAGAAAACCATCCATTGAACGAACGGCTGTGCTACTCAGCTCTCTCCCAAAAAAGCACATCTTTTCTGACACGTCGCCGCTTTGACGAGAAAAGAAAGAACGACAACATAAAGAAAGGAGAAAAGGGGAGACATCAAGTGCAGCAGTCAAGGGGGAAATCACCCAGGAAGCTAAAAACTGAACGTACAGTAATCAACTGGCGGCCTGCGAATAGCATGACAAAGCTTAGGGCTGTGTAAACGTCGGAAATCATGACAAAGATAGCTCAAGCAACACTCATAATTAGCCTTGAATTAACTACCACAAGCACGAGCTTCCAGGCCACAATGGGTGAAACACCAGCAATAGAAAGAATAGAGCACGAGCACGAGCACATACTATTCTTACGCAATTCCTAAGAAAAGAACCTGGATGTGGGGTCGCCGGCCTCCATGGGGTCTGATTCCGAACAGACACTTCCCCCTGTCGAATTATATCTTCCAGGACTTTGTTGGTTTACACGTTCGCTTGGGACTCGCCTATGGACCCATGGTCTGCCTGACTTTTACTTTTATGCAGCAACCTTGAGCTTGAGCTCGAGCTCAATGCACGTTCTCAGACCAGAGGATTTCCGGTCCTCGACCTGACTCAAAGCGACTCTATTCCATGGCGATAGCCGTATCAGAATCGCAAGGTTAATACCAACGGCCTTTCACTAAGATCATCTTCTTTTCTTCCATTATGGGCGGGCCACCTTCTAATCAAATGGAAGCTGGTTGAAATGGAGCCTGGGGCATATCGGCCTTGTGGCCAGATATTGGATGCCAAGCCAAGCCGCGCCTAATAATTATTATTAACCCAGCTTTAATCTATAGCTACCTGTTTGCTCATCCATTTATCGGGCGCTATATTGAAGGCACCCCCCTCTACCAGTCATATTACCACGCCCAAAAGTGGTAGATGGGTTGCTGCCGGTACATCTGCTGTGTTATCTATGTTGTCGAGGGCGGCATAAGTTATATCCTGCGGCCTGGCTGTCTTTGATGCCCTTACATGGCGTGTCCCACGGCGGGCGGATGGGATTGTGGAATGCTTGTACAACAAACAACATGGCAGCTAACCTGCCAAAAAGGGTGGGAGAGATATGGTCCTGAGTCAAAAGATTACGAACAGCTAAACAAGTCGACCAAGAACTGGCGGAGCAAGGGTAGCTAGATGATCTGCTGCTCGGATAGGAACACCAACACCAACACGCATCAAGCAGTTTCGCCCACAGCACTCAAGCAATAGGCCCGAGGAGGAAGAGATGGATGGTACATGAGATTCAAGTACTTCACTTTTCTTATCTGGTTCCGAGAATGAGTGGTGTCATCTTTTCCCCGATGTTTTCTTCCAGAAACCTGGGAAAAGCCGTACATATGAGACCAGGGGTGGGAAATTTACGCTGGGGAATAGTGGGATGGTCCGGGCGGATGGCCAAAGAAGACACAGCGCTATCGGTGTTCAGAAAAACACCGGATTGATATTACGACCAGGTGCTGAATTGAGTGGAACGCCAGGGTAAGTATTGAATGATTCCAATGATATTCTTTGTGATAGCTCATTCCAGCTCATACGTTTATCTTTCCAGTTGCTCACCGACAGACGGATATCTAGGCTAAATGCATGAGAACGGTAGAAAGCGATAACTTCAATCTCGGAATGTCTTTAATGCTCGGCATAAACGTCTTTCTAGCCTACTGCGTGGTCACAATTTGCGAGCTGGCTAGCCAATGTTTTGACCTCCCAATGTCAAGAGAGCTTTAAACGAAACATGGACTCGACTTGAAAGAGTGAGCAAACACACCAAGCCTCAGCCGCGTTGTGATTGGCACGCATCAGTTTTACTATTTGATTCTGGTTAATGTTGCTTTTTCTCTTGGGTAATTACCCCTTGTTTCTGATGCTGGCCTGTCAGTCCGTTCCCTTCCCTTGCCAGCCCAGCATCTGTCAACTGGGACGGACATGGAACAATGTCCCCAACGTAATGCTTCTAGGCTTCTATCATGTTCTAGCGTTCCGGTGGACCCCGAGAGCTAGCCTGGCTCTTCTTTACAGGAGCACTTCCTTCTCCATGGCTGTAGGAGTTTGTGGAGTGCCGGAAGATGGGATAATGCCCGTGTGGAGGTTAAGGTCAAAGGGAGTGTGGAGGCTACCAGGGGGTCACCCATCCGGACGCCGCGTCCACGTTCCTGGATTTCCGGCTGAAGTCTGTTATTCCGTCAGGGCCGGGAGTAACTATGATGGCAGGAAATAGACCCATGACTCAAGACAGCGGCTACTAACGAATAAGTAAGGCGACAGAGGAATAGCTGTATACTAATGGATTTTGGGGTATAAACTTGGTAAGCCAACTAATGAGCGTCGAGCCTCGCGCTGAATCGACAACTTAAGCTTCATTAACCCGGAACATGGTGGTGTCTCTACAAGGCAAACTGGAGCTGCCACGTAGCAAACACGACAGCTTGAAGCCCTGAGGACACTAAAACAGCAAGCAGCCTCGCATTCCCGAACCTATCGGCAGATACCCGCCAACTGCCCTGTCGATCTTTGCAGTCTGGGACCTGATCTTCATGCGTGGCTTGCGAGTAATCCGACGCCATGCCGTCTACCCTGGGTTATCAAGGCTCTTTACTCCCTGTTTTTACCCCAGATCCGCCCTTGGGGACGAGCCGTTGCGGAATCATGTTATCGCAGCCACTTGGCAAGTCTTGATGTGTCTGGCCTCTGATTACATTCCCTGCGGGCAATGTCTTGAGCACTTGTCAGATAGCCGGTCGCCCAGGCGTATCTGTGTCCCAGGTTTGTCGAAATACGAGACTTGGCAGATAACCAATTCGCTATCAATGTACTGTGCTGGTCTCTGATATGGTCTAGAATAGGTACTCCGGTATTCAGAGCCTTGAGTCGAGTATTCTGGATTTGAGGTTAATGCCATGCAATTTTGCGGCCTCATTTGCAGCAAGAAACCTGGACAATATCAAGACGCAATGTCCACTATGATTCACTAGTATTATATCCCTTACGGCATATCTCTTGATACTTTGATAACACTGGAGAGGAAACATGCCGAGAATAGTCCACAGCAACGATAGGTTCATGAGTAGATGCCAACTCTAATGGTCAAAATAGGACGTCACGTAATTTAAGTAAAGGGTTGGGAACATCGAGCAGTGTAACTTGTAAGTATGCCAAATAGGTAATATATCTATTCAACTCCGTATTCCCACATATAAACATGGACCCGATCGCTATGCACGACAACTCTTTCACTTCTTCCGAGCTACGCCCAGCGCCCGCTCGCTCACTCCCAACAAGGGCGTTCAAATCTTCAACCTCTGTTGGTAGAAACACTTCGCGCCGTTGCTGCCGTCCCTGGCGCCGCCTTGGCCTTCCGCCGCGTCGGCTGATAAACGTCGTTGAAGTTCATAGCGACACCCAGGAAGCGCATGTCCACATCTGGTTGGTACGCAAGGTCGCCGAGGAGGATCTGCACTCGCGTCCGGAACGATGCGCCCAGATGCCGCAGACGCTCCTGTAAGACCGGAAACTCGGACGCGACACCACCGGAACCTGCTGTAGGCGTATCACGACCGTCCTGGTCGTCGGTGTGCCTTGTTGTACTCCGTACGTCGGCCTCTTGACGTCTTGTAAAGTCTGACACGCTCCAGCTGTAAAGTCCGTCTACAGAGTCTCGGTAGCTGAGCATAAAACGAAGAATCTCACCGAGCTGCATCATGTATGTCGTGCGGTCGTCCTCATCTGAGCTGTGCGTACGTCGCTTGGCTCCAAGAAGACCCTTGTGAGTAATGTCATTGAGGTAGCGTGTATGCGCCTTGATGAGGTCGTCTAGAGTGCAGTCCTCCTTCTGGATCCGCTTCTGCAGTTCACCCCACGACGACTCGATAACCTCAAATAAGATATAGTATTGTAGCTGACCCACAAAGTGAATCATCTCGGCGAGGACTCCACGTGTTGACTTCCACGTCTGAGATACCGCAGGATCCGAGTTCTGGAGGACACCACGGGCGCCTGTCATGCACTTCCGCCAGGTCGACAACACTGCGAATTCTACACGTTTAATACGCCATAAAAAGTTGAAGACCTTCAGGTATTGTCGATTGCCCCATTCTGTCACGACGACATCGACAGGTGCGTCGATCTTGTATTCGAGCGTAAAGCAATCCCACCCAATGTCGCCATGAGATAGCTGCAGCATACGCGCATCCAGGCGTCGTAGAACCTCGGGAGAATCATACTGAGCATTGGAACCTCGGATAGCGTGCTCCAGCTGCGCCGTCAGTGTGTGCCTGTACTGTGCTCCGGCTGGGCGGTCGAGGTTAGCAGCCAGGGACTCCATCAGGAGTGCAATGAAGTCTCCCTGCCCCAATAGGATGTAGTTCTTCAACGCCTGAAGATGCTTGAACAAGTGGAATTTGTTGGCCATTAAGTCTATGAGGCGCTTCATGGTGGTCTTGTAGGCTTCATCGATCCAAGCTTCCAACGTGGCCGTGTCACCGTACCTCAACTCCTTCGAGGCAGCCTTTGAATAGTCTTCTACCCACATGGCATCGCCACAGCTATGCCGAATGAAGTTTAGCGATTTTCCAATCAAGAAGACCTTCTGAGCAAAATCCTGGGTAATGATGCTGGGAATCATGTCCGTGGCGATTTCGTATTTGTCTTCCCAAACGTTGCCAGCGCCCTTAGCTTTCGATGGGTCCTTATTGGGAGACTGTTCTCTGACGAAGAACTCCTGGAAAGGATCGGACAGCTCACCGTCGTATATCCAGTGACGTAGAATGTCGTAAAATGGTCGTGTAAAGCTTCCCAAGAGTCGCTCGGCAAAGGCAGCAACAACAGGATCTCCATGAGAGGATGAGAAGCTGTGAATGAGAGAGACGAGCTGACCTCCTCTCTTCTTCTCAGATTCCTCAGCGATTAGACTCATCAATCTGAGGCCCATCGTCGCCTCGCGTGTCCAGACTACACATCTCTTTAGGGTAACGCCCGCTTTGCCAATACCTGCCCGTGGCGCCTCCTCGTCAAGTGCTGCAAGAGCTCTTCGAATCTGGCTTTCTAACGTAGCAATCAGACTGAGATACGATTTGAGTTCACCGTGGATAGCTGCTCTTAGACTCTGACCCAACAGCCCTTTCGCGGGAGTCTTGCAAAAGCCATCGAGGCCACGATAGAGCAACGAGGGTTCTGCTAGCGTGTGAAGTAAGGATACGATTGGTAGAGGCAGGGTTGGTGGTAGCTTGATGATATCTGATTTTGCGAACGGTAGTGTCGTAGAAGAGAGTCCCTGTAAGGTGAAAGGCAGATCTCTGAGAATGACTGATTCCGAAGGTTCTATTTCCGAATAGTTGCTCGCCAGCAGTGTCGATTTCAATGAGACATCCCTCTTTGGTGGCTCAGGACGTGGTTCTCCCTCTTTAGCCGGTTGCTTGCCCTCTTTGGGTGGAAGTTTCTTGAGCCCATCTGGTTGAAAAGCTTCCTTAAACTGCTCCTCTTCGAATCTGGATGCCTTGGTGGTACGTTCTCGGCCTTGTCGTTTTATGGCATCGCGACTGATGGCGTCTCGGTAGTTGGGCGCTGACGGCTTGACAGGGCTCAGCGGGAGGGGTTCGCTCGGGTCTGGAGAATCAGCGAGCTGATAGAGTAGGTAGAGGATTGCCCATTTATGCTCCAACACAGGTAGTGACAGCAAACGGGTATAGAGGTTCGAAAATCGGAGGGCTTGGGTGGGATTGCTCTGGATGAGCTTTCGTTTTATAAGATCGGAAGCATGGTTAACATCGGAAGAAATAGCGGGGGAAGTTGGGCTAGACCGCGAATAGTCAGTATTGAAGGAATGAGTAGGTAGAGACGTTTGGGGAAGTAGGATATATACCTGTCTATTATAGACTTGACGATCTCGAAACAGGTATCATGACGCTCTTGCGCAACTTGCTCAGGCTCATTGGGATCCGTGGGCACAATGTGGGTTATCAAGCTGTCGATAGCGTTGGTGATGCGGTCGGGAGCCATGACGGCATCGTCGCAGGTAGTTTGCGACAATGGGAGCCAGATGAATTATGAGGTAGAGAGAAGTCTTGCTTGAGGAATTCAATCTGGTTAATAGGCAAATTGGGCTTGCGCAGGAGGAGAGTTTGGGTATTATGATATTTATCAAGTTGACTAAATGCAGACACAGACGCGACAGACGCGACAGTGGAAGTTGGTGGTGGTGTTGTGTTGGCTTAGTGCCCTGCATAAGCCTGAAAGTAGCGGGGACTTTCAAGCCCTCCACATCTGGGCTAAGCCACAGGTATTCACTACATTGACAGTGCGCTGATGTCCTCGACGGTCAGGCATGGTTCGCGGCAAAAAAACGACGGCACTCCAACCATCACCTTAACCTCACGTCAACAGCGGAACTGGTCGCCCATCAACTTAGACGCCGCAATATGCCTTTCTCATCAATTTAATACCTGCAACGTGATCGCGTCGAAGCCCCCATTCGTTTTATCCAACTCATGTGTCTTTTCTCCGCGTCGCGCCGCGCTACACTGCCGCACGCGACGCTGTCGCTGGTTTGTCCCCTATCAAGATGCCAGACATCGACCCCGCGGCTTTGAGCCGTCCATCTGTCAGCCTCTCGACTCCCATTCTATCCAACAAGACCCTTGCTGGCTCTGTCCCTGGTGCGCCAAAGATCGCAAAGTCGAGCCAGATAATTCCCGCGCGAATTGATCTAGAACCGCTGTATACTGCACTCAAGGTCGCCATCGGCATTGAGAAATGGACAATATATAAGGAATCGACCAGCGAGTTCTTAATAGGTAGGCATCATCCCACATCTTTTACACATAGTTGCGCATGCTCATTCCTCTTCTCCAGGACGTCTAAACCAGACTGAATACTCCGAACGAATAGACCCTATCCTTGCGGGCCCAGGCGACAAGGAACACTTACATAATAATCTCATTGCTGCCATCTATGGAAATGTTACTCGAGAGATGCCTGACCAAGGGCTGGCGCCCTGGGTTAGTGCCAACGATAAGCCTGCGGCAACGACAGGAACCAAGCCAGTATCAGGTGATGCTGCTGAGCGGAGGTTGAAGGGAGATGTTATGCAATTACCGTCGCGAGACCGGAGGCGCATCAAGGACTTGGTTCAGAATGATGTCAGTATTCTCAGATCGCCATCGTTGCAACTGCTGACTGGCGACAAGTGGGATCCGCACGAGAGCATATCGAATGTGTTCGCAGATACACATCGCAAACCTTCCATGGTGACGGATGCTACCCCAACAGTGGGCAGCATAAACAATATGAGTACGTACCGTATCATGATGAGTGTATTTTACCAATGTCCTGACGCAACTGCAAGATTTCGACTTGGAGATTCGAAAACGATATGCCCAGCCATTAGCAATCGAGTCTGGCGAGTTTCCCGACGTCAACATGATTTCCGGCCGGATGCTACCTTCTTGTTACGAAGCAGGACTAGTTAGTGGCCACACAACAGATGCTCCCCAGTTCATGTCGGTTGCTGTGGACACTTTTATCAAAGAAGTCCTTACACAAGTATTCAGTCGCACGAGGAGCAATGGGCCTGGTGAATCGGGCAGTGCTGGGTTTGGTGTCGGAACGACGTGGATTCAAACACACAAGTATAAGCAACAATTGGAATACGAGGAAGAAGCAGCCATGCGAGGCGAGATCTCTCGAGATAAGAGTGGACTTCTCCCAATCGAATCCAGAGCGGCGAGCGAGAGAGGGCCCCTGGGAATGTCTGATCTACGCCTGTCCCTAGAGATGGCCGACACAGGGATGGCACAGTTCCCCGTACTGATGACCCAAGTCACCTACGGGTACCGAGAAGGCGAACTTGAGAACTGGGACGACTACACCTGGGTCTATGACCATGCACCTGAGGGGTATACGGAAGAGAAGCATAGTTTGAACTTGAACGGAGGTCAAGTTTCCGAGCTCCCTAATGGACATCCTGACGCGATGGATATCGACACAGAGAGTTGGTGGGAAGGCGCAGAAACTCAGGATTCCGAAATGCTGGATAGCGTTCTGGATTCATGCCTTGCGGTGGGATCCTAGTATGGACCCGATGAAGTCGACTGCAACAAAGCGGATTGCATCACAAACGAAGATGTCGAAAGCAAAGATGTCAAAAGCGAAACGCTGTTACCAGGCTACAAAAGCGAGACACTATCACTGGACTGCGAAGGCGCAGCATAGCACTACGACAAGCGAAGACAGTAGAAATGGTTATTAAGGAAGTACGATTACGGCAAGCAAGGCGTGCAAGGAGCCGGCGTTTGACGAGCAGGCATGATTCACTGCATCAGCTCGCGTTGATGGCGCAAAGCTTGGATTTGAGGTTTGAGATGGATGCATATCATCGGACGGCTTTATCTTTGGCGCAGGGGTTTCGGATTGCTTTTTTTCTTTTTGGTTTACGGTCGTGGCTATAGCGACTTGGTTTTTGTTTCTTTTTTCCCCCACATGTATTTCTATTGCTGTATAGGGATAGCTGTTATCCCTACTCAGCATATCTGGGATGACGAATGAGGATCTGGCGGTTGTCTAGATGGATGATGAGGAGGAGGAGTAGGAGGAGGACTTTTGTACTTTATCATTGCAGAAACGATACCCGAGTAGCTCGATGGGAGCAAAAGCTGCTCCGTACCAATGATGGGGTGGAGGGTTTACTTGAGCCAGCCATATAGGTAGACTTGTTATCCCCCAAAAGAATTAAATTTAGATGGTGTATTTGTCTTGGAGATGTGAGGTCTTGTCGAGTCATATATGTTCGTGTCGGCGGACATGATCATCGACCGTATGGTATAGAGCAAACTCAACCCAGCCGGGCCTAGTTGAAGATCTTTTGTCAACTCGATGCATACCGAGTTAGGCGCAATAGACTTCTTGGTATGCGTGAACCACGGCCAAGCTGTAGAAGATTTGATTCGTTTTGAGCTTGTTGGTCCATGACTGGTTACTATAGAAAGAAGAAGCCCTCGGTCAGAGATAAGCAAGTCCTGGAACTTTTTAAAGACTGGTCACGTCGGAAGAAAGAGCTGAGTAGTTTTTGAAAAGACCACTAACTTAGCTTTATAATATGAGTATTTGCTGCAGTCTGTCGTAACCTTGGTGTTGTTGACATCGTCGGAATGAGGGCTACGTAGTAGACGACGTTTGAGGAGCTTCCGCCCCGCGGAAGCTCAAGAGCCGAGCTTGGAGTCTGTTCCTATCTAATGCCGATTTGGACTAAGTTAGTGGCTCTCAGCGGGCGCTTTGATCAACAGATTGACCATGCGCTCTGCAATTGGCATGAGGTTAAGCAAAAGAACACCAGTAATTCACATTGGTGATACCACTTAACCACGGTAGGTTTTGTCACTTTCGACAAGATTAAGAAGCGGAAATGTTGAAATTATCTGTCTCGGCATCAAAAAGTGGCAAAGAGCTAGCGAGTAACCAGAACATTGGCCACATACCAGACTCGTCTATGAATACGGAAGGGATAGACGGAGCGGGGCCCCGAGTTCCTAAGCTTACCTGTGTTGCTTTGGGTGATTCTGCTTCCGGGAATTAAAGGCGTCCGCTAGTTGCTTGAACAGTCCTGACTAGCCAAGGAACCAGCTTAGAGCTGATCAGTCGAATGGTCACTGGGGCTGGATGCAGAAGAGGAGAAAGGACAAAAGCATGATGATGATGATGGGTTGCAACCAGTCACGCAGATGAGAATGAGTGTTGGTCTACTCCAAGAAGAGGTTTTCTGACCGATGTCATGCTACATCATCGTCAATAGTTGTACAGTACGAGTTACACAGTCTATCAAAACTGTGATGCAAGTGATCTGGACGGATTGGAAGCTTCGATTCCTAGTCCGGGAGCTGCACCGAAGAGCAGCAGAAGTGTCTGTGGAACAACCACCCGAGCAGCCCGAGCCCTTTGTTGGTCCGTGCATGTCTTTCTAGAAAGCTTCCCTGGCGGCAACCATCTTGCACTTTCTAGTTTAGATTCCTAGCTCCCTTACCCCCACTTCTCCCCATTCCGTTGGTCAGTTGGTCGAGAGCTCTCTTTCCCTCTGTTCTGCTGCACTGCAAGCCAAGCACCGTCGTCTTTCCTTCCATCCATCTTCATCTTCATCTGCTTCTTCTTTCTTTATCTGGTACCTTACTTTGACTTGTTCTCAATCTTACCTAAAACAACAACCGCATATATCCAACTCTTCAACTTACCTACTATCCCTCCCATCACCTTTTCTTTCTTTGTCGACGAGGCGGGGAACGGAGCAACAAAGCAACCAACCAAGCTCAACCCCACTCGCCTTGCTACTCCTCTCGACTTGGCCCCTACATCATCTCTTTCAGTATTACGACATCTCGAAACCTCCAAAGCTGCTCGGTATCAACCGCCGTCTACAAGACTTTTGTCGTCCTTGATCCTTCCTGGTCTCTCAATCCAACACTGGGTTGGAGCCCTCTCTTACTCTAGGTCCCTTGATCTATAAAGCCTTACGGGATATCGTCACCCTGCTTGATCATATCTCAGGTTGTAGGGTCCAACTTACCAGGATTCAGTGTGAGTCAAGCCTGTTTTCCTACTGCCCTGCATTGTCCCGCCCTGTACCTTTCGTTACAGCTCGCTGCATCACCTGAATTGCTCTAGCTTCACGGCCATTTGAGCATTTCCTTGTTCTAGCAGCAAACCTCAAAGTTATTACTTTGCAAGCATCAATTGATGAGTCTGTCTTTGTCCCTACACTCGTTTGCTAAGGCTTGCTTGCTTTGAAATTTCGCGTTTCCCCTTCTTCTTGCATAACAACTTCGTTCGTTCCTTTGAGCTGTGCATGGGCTATGCACCAGGGTCTTGATCTAGGCCCCGCCACAACACGTCACTTTCAAGCGTGGATTGCAGCCCACGTCCAGCTTCACCTCTAGCGCATGGGCCGGGAGCTTTTCCTGCACGCAACATCCCTTGTCGCTTTCCAATGCCATTGATTTTCTGTCCCTAGTTTCAGCTGCAGCTTGTACTGACATCTTGACAAGCCTACTTGCTTTGAGTTTCAGCTATAAGAGCTCTGTGGCAGCTGTAAGTATCCTACCCCATTCCTGTGACGGCATTGCGTTGCCACTCGTTGTATTTCTATTTGCTACCCCCTCCCTTGGTGCTCTCTCTTGGCCTAGATATATGCGCCTGCAATAACACCATTAACTTTTCAACGTTTGGTGAAGCTATCTACCAGAAGAAAGCTTACAAGAGGAAATATAGACAATCGACGAAACAAGTGCTCCCCACTAGCCCCGCGATACCCCTCACCCGTGCCGACCTTTCGTTGCTCGACAAGCATCGATTTGTGCGTATTCAACGATTGCTTCACAAATAACCTGAACGAAATCAACCGCGTACAGCTTTGCACCATGACTGGTCCTTTCTCCAGTCCCTTTGGGGAGAACAGCAACCCCTTTGGAACAGACAGGGGACAGGGTTCGAACAATGCAATCCATCGCGTCGTCGAAGAAGATGAGAACGATACCATCACATCTCCCACAAACCCCCGGTTTGGTGGACAGCCAAGTTCTGCCTCTCTGTTCTCGGGTCCCTTCGGTGGAGGCTTTGGTGGCGACTCTGCAGGCGACGCACCTCCCTCGTCACGAAACCATCCTAACCCTGATAGCTACCCTGCTCAATACAACTTTGGTCGCCGAACTTCAGTGTCCGCCGAATCATTGAAGCCTAGCGCCGATTCTTATGATAACTGGTCGCCTCCTTTCCATGAGAAGTCTGCGGACCAGATTGAGCGTCTCAAGCGTGCTATTGAAGGCAACTTTCTCTTCAGCCATCTGGAGGATGAACAGAGCGCTCAGATCCTAGGTGCCCTGGTCGAGAAGCCGATACCAGCTAAGGGAATCAAGGTAAGTCGTCCGGCCTGGAAGCCAAGCTGGAATACTGACAAGATTCCAGGTCATCAGCCAGGGAGATACAGGTGATTACTTTTATGTGGTCGAGAAGGGATCTTTTGATGTTTATGTCAACCCTTCCGGCTCACTTCAGTCTGGTCAAGACGGTATGGGTAACCAGGTTGGTAACATCCAAGCTGGCGGCTCGTTTGGAGAGCTTGCCCTTATGTATAATGCACCTCGAGCTGCGACCGTTATTTCGGCCGAGCCTAGTTGCACCGTATGGGCCCTGGATCGCGTTACCTTCCGACGCATCTTGATGGAGTCAACCTTTGCTCGGAGACGTATGTACGAGAGTTTCCTCGAGGAAGTGCCACTTCTTGCAAGCTTGAACCCTTATGAGCGCTCCAAGATTGCCGACGCTTTGGAGACGAGGAAGTTCACAGCAGGAGAGATCATCATTAAAGAAGGAGACCCCGGCCACGCATTCTACCTGTTGGAAAGTGGTGAAGCGGATGCCTACATTGGTCAGTCTGACAACAAGGTCCGCCACTACAAGAAGGGTGACTATTTCGGTGAGCTTGCTCTGCTCAATGACGCCCCACGAGCTGCTAGTGTCATTGCCGCGTCGGAAGTCAAGGTGGGCAGCCTGGGTAAAAACGCTTTCCAGCGGCTGTTGGGTCCTGTAGAGGGTATTCTACGACGGACCAAGTATCAGGGTGTTGCAACTGGCGTCGAGGAGATGGATCCCCTTCATACTGGCTAGATTGGAACGAGAAGGAGGACGTGTGTAACAAGATTTGATTGATGATGTGGAATGGCTGTGAGCAAGCACAACGCTCGGTTAGTGTACGGGGTGTGGTGGTGTTTGGATTGCCTTGCGTTGTTGAGGTGCGTTTATGGAAACCAGTTGCGCCAAAGGTCGGAGTGGGGACCGAATGGAGGAATTCACTTTTAATCGGCGTTCTGAGAGGTTTTCTCACACCTTCGCTTTCCTAAGACCAACATGGCTAGTGATCAGATACCTTAGTTGATATCCTTATTATCATGTCGCACTCCCCTCTCAATGGATGGCAAAAAATTCGAGACAAGTTGCTTCATTAAGAGTACTAACAGCCCTAACACGAGGCTTTGAAAGTTGGTAAAATGAATCTCGTTGATTCTGTCGTAGATAGGGATCGCCTCTCTTAACAACCAAACGAACATGGAAAACCTCTGGTATCAAAACGCCTGATATCTCGAGGCAATAGCTGCACGTATCAATGATATCTTGATCACCCACCTCTTTCGCCTGTGTCCAATTTCATGACTGTTCCTGGCTCTGTGTCGCCCTTCGTGCCAACTCTTCTCGAATCTTCCTCCGGAGTTCCTCAACCGCAACTTCGGTCTCGAGTACCCGACCAACGCCAGCCCGCCACGTATCATCCAGCGTCTTGATCTCAGCGCCTACAGCGTTTTGCCTCTTCTGCCTCTCCAGGTTCACGATATCGACCTCGCGCTTGGTAGCCGCCAGTTCGCGCTCAAGTGCCTGGAGTTCTGCCTCTAAGCCGTGATTCCCCAGCAGCCATGCGTTCTTTCCCCACTTGTCCAAGAGATCGAGGTTGGTCAGGCGAGACGAGAGGTAGCTGTGTGCAACGGCAGCGGCGGGCAGGGCAGTCGCGGGTGGAGCGCTGGGTGAAGGAGCCTCGTAGCGCTTGAGATGAATGGATGCGAGGGGATCCGACTTGGAGACACGTTCGAGCTCGGCGGCTATGGCGGGCGAGAAGGAGGGTTCTGGGTTTGAGGAAGGCTGAGGTGGTTGGGAGGATGCTTCGGCGGTGATGAGGGCGCGGGCGGCAGCGAGGGCCTCTGGTGTTGGTTCTTGGTCGATGTCTGGGAATGGATATTAGTGGGGAAATATGACAGCTTCGGGAGAAGGCGATATCATACAGGGAAGAGATTCGTGATATGCTGGAGGGACAGCCATGGTGGTGGTTGATGTGGTGTTGCGACGCGCTTAGCTTTGGCGGAAGAAGCCGGTCAATTGAGATTCACACGGGGTACACGTAGTATAGAAGCTCAAGGTCTTCGTGATTCAAGACGTGTCGCTAGTGATATGGTAACAGCGCATAAAAATATTTGAGTATAGAATGGATGATAAGTCAGTCGCAGCCTCGCGACTGGGAAATTTCGACGTTGGTCGAGAAGAAAACGCACAGACCACGACGCAGCCTCATGCCCGTTCCTCCAGCCTTGTGTGGCTTGGGCTTGGCTGCACGCGGGGTCGGAAGCTGCTGCTGCTCTCCCCTCCCCCCTGTAGTTTTAGCGGT
Source organism: Fusarium sarcochroum (assembly GCA_013266185.1). Taxonomy (NCBI): domain Eukaryota; kingdom Fungi; phylum Ascomycota; class Sordariomycetes; order Hypocreales; family Nectriaceae; genus Fusarium; species Fusarium sarcochroum. The sequence goes on from JABEXW010000580.1 coordinate 26,240, forward strand.
GTTACAGCGGGCCATCGCGATTTGGTGGATGCATGCATGGGAATGGGTCGAGCTCCACTGGCCCCCGTCATGTAGCGCTGATAGCGATAAGGAGAACGACGTCGCTATTGATGGCATGAAGGGGATAAATTCGGTTGGAATTGAGTTATAGGCTCTTTAAATGGTTTTTTATACTGATGCTTGCACTTGGAAAGAAACCAGACAAATGAAACAGGGTTGAGTCGCATGGATATCGTAGGAAAATACTATGGTTACCATAACTGCTACACTGTCGTTGTCTCGCCTGGCAACACTGTTGCAATATCCCACCCATATATTATCATCAGATTGCACGACATCTCTGCGTACAATTCAGCACGCTCAGCAAGAAAAGGTTCCTCCCAGTGCCAGACGCATCGTGAGCGGCACTGGGCGCTGACCTTTCGCGGCACTACCTACTGTAACTTGGAAGCCATGTGAGCAAGCGAGGGATCGGCACTGCGCTATGAGAGAGCAGGAAGAGGTACTAGATGGCTGCCGGTTTAAGGAGTATGAGGGAGCGGGGTATTCCAGAGATAAAGGATAAATCAACTCGCAACATGAATACTGCGAAGCAATTGATACAGTAGTCGTGAATTCGAATTTGAGTCATCACAAAAGCTAGTAGTCTGAGTGTCTTTGTTTGATATTGGCTGGGCCCTCATGGGCACTTTGCAGCCATGTTGTTTGCTTCCATGTTAAAGCTAAGGTAATGATACAATGATACATCGATCCGCTGGAAAAACAACTTCGCAGACGGTCATAAAGCTACGATCCACGTAGAGATCTGTAAATAGTCACGAGGGTCCGTCAACTCCGTCCATATCCCTTACAATATCTCCCAAACCGTTTGATCCGTCATCCCCGCCATAAGGCAACTGTTATTTATGTTGTTTCATTCGTTTCGTTTCATGTCGTTTCGTAGTTGCAAAGAAAAGATCAAACTCGCATCACAATTCAATACTTGTGGACCCTCGAGAATGCTGCTGCCATCATATAAAAGCAGCGAGCAGTGACTACCAATCTCTTGATGAAGATATGGTAGGTCGATTAAGACGAGGATCGACCGCTCTCGGAAGAGTCGGTCTTGGTGAGGTCTTCATGCTCCTCCTCTTCGGGGCCGTGAACCGACTCCTCGAAGACGGGTTCGGGCTCGTTGACCTCGAACTTGGTCTTGAAATCAGTGACGTGGTGAGAGAAGCTGCTGCTGTTGGAGCGGCGGCGGGAATTGGTAAAGGTGAATCGCTCATCAGCGATATCGTCGTTGACGGTTCCCCTGCAGATCGTGTAAGTGTACTGTGGAGACTGTGGAGATGGGCGTTTTGGGGTAACATACCAGTTGCCTCGGCCAGAGCCGTCCTTCTTCACCTTCTTGGGGTCGACATCAGCAAAGCCATTCTTGCCAAAGAAGCGAGGAACATTATCCGAGGGGAGCACGGTCCCCTCGGCAATGCCCTTGTGGTCACGGTCGTTGGCCTTGTGAGATCGGGTCACTATGAGAGACATCGTCAGTATGGTGTTGCAAGTTGGGTGAATGGTATCAAGCTGACTTGTGAGGATGAGAGAAAGAAAGTGTGTGGTATTGTGGAAAGACGGAAGAAATAGTGTTGATGCGATGATTGAACGAGATGGTAGATAGGTTGAATGATAATCAAGATGATGAATGATAGAAAGAGGGGTCAAGACACGCGAACTCGAAGGGGGACCTCGATGGCTTTTAAACGGATTGGACGCCGCGCCAAACGTCACCAAACGTCAATCGCCAGTGGACGAGAGCGTCCCTCCGGGCGAGTGAGTCTAGGTGCGGGGTGCTAGAGTTCGTAGGAGCAACGACCAAGTACTCCGTGTATAAACGCCGGAGGACGGAGGACGGAGAAAGGGGAAAACAAGCAGGGGGGAGATGAGCTGAGTGAGAATAACAGAAAACTTACTTTTGTAGGTTGAAAAGGGTGTCAAGCTAGTGTGAGGCGATGTTTGAAAGTGTTGCGTTCGAGAGTTTGCGATGCGGAGCGGTGCGTTATATATGAGGTGTTGTTGCTGTGATTCGGCTGGTCGTTTCTATTTACGGGACAAGGGGCACTGTAAACGGAGCAAGTTGCTGATTGTTGACTGTTGGTGAATAGATAGGCAGAGATGCAGTGTCAATTCTCCGAGTGGTTGTTGTCAGAGAAGATGGTGGTGTAGAGAGATGGATGGATGTAAGAGGAAGGGTCTTGAGCGGTTCGTAACGTAACGAGGAATTATGGGGAGGGTTGTTGATTGAGAGATGATTGTAAGTGTGCAGATGTATCTGAATAAGATAGGTAAACTACAATTCATCAGGGACTTTATGGGAAGGGGAGCTTTCCCTGCCTTTATATCCCGAGAGTCACGCGAGGGACGATGTGCGATGGCATCACCTTGTATCCAATCAGGTCATTGCGCACACTACAGCCCATCCAGCCTCTCTCTCTCTGACTCTATTCCAAGAGGAAGCTACGGAGGCTTTCCCCAACAGATCTAACCCCTGCAATTGGCAATTGCGAGTACGGAAGAAGAAGTCAGCTCATTGACGGAGTGGTACAGTGCCGTATGGTACCTTCCATCATGATGATCCATCATGGACGAGAACGAGACCCCAGCGCAAGTGCAACAGCGCCTCAATCTTGGTCCCATTTTTCTACCCCGGTGGGGCATCTAGTGACACCAATGAGTGGGTCTCGCATGTCCCATCCCGTCCGTCTATCGCGTGACCTTGCGCAAGCAGCCGCTGGCCGAACTCTGTGTTCTAACGATTTGGAAGGAAGCTCATGTTTGGAAGCACGTTACAATTACGGGGGAGCACCTCGTAGCATTCCAGTTAGAGAAGCTTCATGTTATTCTGCCTAGGCATTTGTTTAATTGGAAGAGGAAGCTGATCACATTCATGACGCGAATTGTGCAATTCGGCCCCATGGCTTGCCTCGTGCCATTCACCGTGGTCAATGGGCTCAATTGAATCTCGCCTCCCCTTGACTTGTCCATGGGGTTACAAGCAGATTGGCCCAGCCTCTAAACACTGGATTCTGGGGCATGGAGGGGTATGCTTACGGGCCCCAAGCGTTTAATGCTGTGCCAACCAAAGTTGTACATAGCAGCTGCCTACTAGTATCTACTACGGTACTGTACCCTTTTGTTCAACAAACGCAGGGTCCTCCACTTCAAAACGCTGATTCTCATTATCTTACCTGAATCCTCTAAAGATACCTTGCTTGGAACAATACCAGGTGACTAGCCTCGTGCTTGAGCACAGAGAAACTGACGTCGGTGTGCTTCTCAGCAAAGGTCTAACTGGCCTGGGCTGTTTCGGCGGTCGGCGGCAGGGCGGGAAGCATCCCACAGCCAAACGATAGTCTCCGCTTTTAATTACGGGGATCCGGGGTAGGTACGCAGGTACCGGCGTCAAGCTCGCCTGCCGCTGATAGCTATAGCGATAGGTAGCAACAGCAATACGGTAGATGACGATGAGAGGTTGGTATGGCTCAAGCAGTTTAAGATTAAGTAAACTCAATTGAAATCATTCAAGTTTCAGCTACTGCAGTTTGACATACATAAACAGCTCATCATCAGGTACTTGTTAGATTCACAGTCATTTTGATATCGCCGCATCTGCCGACCTCAACTCCACCATCCGAGGCAGCAAGACTGGCCACGATCTCTTTCACCAAGTGGATTGAGACTCTAGTACCTACCTAACACGATATCGGTTTCAATGTCTCAAGTCCGATACCGCTCCCTCCTCGAGGCTCAATTGTCTGTGGGCCCAACCAGCAAAACTGACTCAGCGCCCACAGTTAGGTGTGCACATGACCACTTCCCATCGGCCCATCTTGGACACCACCGGGAGCTCATGTGACTTATCCAATTACAAGGCTCAATTGATTCCAAGCTTGAAGCTTGAATGCCTCAACCCATTTCCGGGGTTCTTTTGGACTCATGAAGACCTTCAAGCCAGACTTACATGTCACAACTTGCCACTCATGACCCGGAGCTCTTCACGATCCCCTCGGCCCCAACAGAACCCACTTCGTTCTAGAAACAAGGAGATAATCATCAAGGTCCCATGATCTTCTATCGTACTCCATTCTTGGAGCCGAGCTCATTGCTATCTCTGTAAAGGACACGTGTTTGGATCTCCATTCGATTACGCAACAGCCATCAGAGCTGTGTAAATCTAAGATCCTCGGCTCTCGATGGGTTCACTGCCAAGAATACAACATGACTGCCATGAACAAGCAGACAGGTCATGATCGGTATCTAATTTTGGCACGAGCCCCGAGGTTTCCCCTTTATCTAGATCTTTAACTAGAGAACTTGCCAGGTGCTTGATCTCAATGATGGCGCAAGCGGAACCACATTCCCTACAAGGAAGCCCGTGTTCAGATCGTCCCCTACGTCCCATATCAACCGAAGATCAGTACGCATCGAGATGTCGACTGTTTCTGATATGGCACCTTCAATGGTGCAAAGCGACATGTAATGCGTTGATCTGGACGAGACAAGACACCAGAAATACCGCGCGTCTTTCAAAGATCAACTATACTTTTGCACAGGGATCCATTTAAAGATTGTCAATCTCACGTCAAATTAGCTTATTTTGGTTGCTGGTTTTTCTCCTTGCCGTATCGATACAGCCTCTAATACATCCCCTTTGCTCATTTGATAAAGAAATCTTGTCGACCTGCGCCTGAATAGTACAATGGCAGCTTCATCCCTATCCCAGAAAAATAACCCACTCTGCGTAATCAAACATGCACCCTTCTTCTTCCTATAAGCTCTCTTTACCGCCTATGCACGTCACCAATAACAGCTCATCGTTCCTTAACGGTGGCCCATTTTTGAGAATTCATTCTGATAACGCAACTTGAATCCGTTGCAGAGCGCTCGCATGTCGGGGTATTGGTACCCCTTAAGCTCGAAGCCTTGCGGGATCGCGCGCACCGGCAGTGCTATCACCTTGGCTGTCTTGCTAGCCTTGAAACACAGCCAGAAGTAACCGGGATGCTTGGTGTCGATGCAGAAAGCGTACGTCGACCGGTTCGGGTTGGCATCGATGTATGTCGTTAGCCATTTCTCTGTATCTCTAGTTAGCATCATGTCTATCTTGACACAAGCGTTGCACAAAGACTTACCCGTCTCTCCCCGAGATCGGTCCTGGTACTTGTCGTGTCGCATCAACTCCTCCACCTTGCGGGCCATAGCCTTGACGTGCTCGACGATCAATTCGTCCAGATCGGTGTACGTATACTTGCCGCCCACACGCAACAGCTTGCCGACCGAGAACTCTGTTTCCTTCTGCATCTCGAGAACGTCAATGTGTTGGTACACACCATCCGCAACCTTCCAAGTAACCGCTAGATGATCATTACCCTTGGATGAAGGTCGAATTATGACCTCGCCATTAGGTTGAGATCCCAGGAACTCTTCAGCTTGTAAACCGTTAAACGGCTTGAAATTGGGATGCTTGACGACACGCTGGGTCCGTCCAGTGGTCTTGTCCTTCTCTCGCAGCTCTTCCTTGTCTGCTGACTCGAGAGCGTAATCCCATCCATCGCGGCCAAAGTTAATTGGTCGCTTGTAGGGAACCCGCAAAGCATCCTCGCGCATTGACAGCTTGGCCATAAAATCCTTGTAGTTGATATCTAGGATCTTGGCCTGTGCCGTCTGTCCAGAGGTGAGCGCCTCCTTGATGGATGAACGGTGGCTGACCTCGTGAGCCTCAACTCGGCCCTCGATACCGCAGTCAAGCTTGACAATGGCAAAGTCTTCCTTGACGATCCGCACGTTGACAGGGACAATCATGCCATCGCAAAGGGTTGACTTGGTCTCACCAGTGAACATAGTGAAGATCTCTGATGCTGACAGCAGAGCAAAATTCCTCCGGAGCTCTTCGTAGGGAGCCTGAAGTTCGGCACGGATCGTCTCCAAAGTAGCTCGCTTGCGTTGGCTGTAGTTCCTCTCCAGCTGCTCTGCATACTCTTCCAAAACAAGCTCGTTGACCTTGTCCTGTTCATCCTGCTTAAAAAGCTTGCGAACAATTGCTCCAGGCCCATTCTCGTCCGTCTCGGCCTTCACGTCTTCCTCGTCGAGCTCCAGAGCATCAGCAGCCATCTTGCGACCCAGTTCATAGTCTTCAGGATGCACACGCGTGTTGTCCAGAGGATCTGAAGACGGATTTGTGGCCTCGTATTCGATGAAGAGGAAACTTGCGCAGTTGTTCCAAACCCTAGGACCAACAACCGGCAGCTTGCCGCTATCAGGGTCACCCACGAGTTCATCTCTGGTGCCCACAGCGCCACCATTGGCATTGATGGCCTTGATAACACTCGTGGCCTTGCGTGGACCCAATCCAGATACATAAGGTAGGAGATTAGCGGTGTAAGTGTCATTCATAGCCTCGTTAATGTCCACGCCGCAGAGGTTAACCATGTCAACCATGGCCGAGTCGAGGTACTTGGCCAGCTTGTCGGGAGGGAGAAGATTCTGGCATGGATGATAGGAAAGAGACGCGACGTCTTTGCCAAGAGCTGCATATTCCTTCATGGGGTTCTGCATGTACCGCGCCAGAGCAACACAGTACCTCGTGATAGGGTTCAGACTTGGGTGTTCGGCAAGCGCACGAGGGCTGTCCTTGTATAAGCGCGCAACCTCATCATTCACCACCACAACCTCCAACGGCTCTGTTCTGTAGTCATTCGTGTCGGGGTCCTCAAACTCGGGGCCCATAAGACCCTTCTCATTGACGAGACTCTCCAGGTCACGCACCAGCTTGGTTGTCTCAGCAGACCAACCGCTAACACCAATCACATCAGGTCGGCGGCGCTTCACGAGCTCCTCAAACTCTTCTCGTTGACGCTCGTCTCGGGCGAGATTTCCAAGCTTTCCCTGCTCAATCACTCGACCATCCTCCTCTACCCAGGCCCAGCAGATGGGGTCACGAGCAGGATCAGCCATGCCATTGGAGAGAACCAAGACACGAGGTGTAGTGCCGAGAATCATGCCCTTAGGCTTGTACGGTGCTTGATCGAGTCGTTTTGCGTACTCTTCCCGACACATCTTGAGAACCTCATCTTGGCAGAAAGTTCGAATGACCTCCTTGACGTTCTTCGCAATGATCCTCTCCAATTTGGGATAGGCTAGGTCAAGCACCTTCTTGCGCTCTTCTCGCCACTGCTCAGCTCGATCACTAAAGTTCTCGGACTCAAATTCTTGGTAAAGTTGCCTTCGGAAATCGTATCGAGCAGGCATATCCAGTTTGATACTGACGAGGCCTTCCTCCTCAGCCTTCATCATCTTCAAGAAGAGCTCTGGCTGATGGACAAGGTCGGCAATGGCCTGGTTCTGCAGGTACTTGATCTCGTAGAAGGGGTGGGAGTCGTCGATTCTGCGCAGTCCCTTTTCGGTTCGCCGACAGCTGATCTCGGCGGCCTGGTAGTACGAGTTTCGGAAATGCTTACGCATCCTTGGGCTAGCAAACAGTTCCTCCGAGTACATCTGACGTGCTGCGCTGATGACCTGATCGCCTGTGGTGAAATTATCATCAATCAAGCCATCTGCCAAATCCATGGGATATTGGGCGTCATCATCAGGAGTGATCTTCTTTCCTTGTCGCAGAGCGTTCTTAGCAAGCTGGTCTGCCGTAATACCGTAGGCGCGTACAAAGTTGTAAGCCTTGCCCTGACGGACTCTTTCGAGCAGGTTCGATTTTGAGCCCGGTCTCTTTGTTAATGAGAGGTTACCAGCCATGGCAGCCAGGTCTTTCAGTTGCGGGCCGTATTGGAAATGCAAGTAGTCCTGCAGATCTTGGAGTTCTTCCATAGTCGTGGCCTCGGGGATCATCTCCTCTACAATTGTGTCGTGAGATTCCAATCCCTTAAGGTTTTCCAAGGTCTTCTCCAAGGCATTTCTCTTGTCCACAAAAGACCGGAACTTGATATCCAATTCCAAAATCTTCCAAAGATCATCTTGGTTCAGAAGTTTGTCCGCGCTAATAACGAATTCCGGAGCATCGGGGTCATCGCGGTTCGGGTTGCGTGTCTTTCGAGTATGGAGTAGGTAATCTTTGCGGTGCTGGAACACATAAGGTACCTCCACTTCGTCAACGATGAAGAATTCGAGGACTTTGCCCACAGCCTTGCCGAATGGGCTCTGCAAATCGGAAGCCAGACCCTTCTTGGGCCACAACTGGTTCGTGATCCATCGTGCCTCCTCTCTGAACTGCTCGGCTGTGAGCTGAAGGCTCTTGAAAGTTTTCCGGTCAAGTTGGAATCGCTCTGGCTCGTCGGTAAAACGAATCTCGTTATCTTCGTCGGTAAGGAGCTTCTCTTTGAGTTGCGACGGTTCAAACACGTCCTTCAACTCAATTGCCTGCTCCTCTCTTTCGCGGTCCTCTTCCTCTTCTTCCATTTGCAGAGCCCAGTCGTAGTCTTCGCCATTGCCAAAGATGGCTTCCATGTCGTCCAAGGCGTCCTTGTCCAGATTGCTGGTTTCAATAACATTTCCGAGGCCACGGTCTCTGGGTCGAGCAACCTCGGCATCCTCCCGCTGTTGTTCTAATTCCTCGGGATCGTCAGGGAAGTCCTCCTCGATGAAATCATCAAACTCGTCGGCTTGGCCTCGGTACGATCTGCCGTATGGTCGCTGCTCGCCCACGTCTTCGTCCTCGTCCGAGAAGATATCGTCCAGACCACGACGTTGATTTCCGCGATCTTCATCGCGATGACCACGCTTAAGGCGCTTGAACTTGGACTAAATTCTAGGTCAGGAGTGTCGCTAGAAGCCACTCAAGTGGCGTTGAGCAAAACTCACCTGTGTCTGAGGCTTGGGCCGCTCGCCGAACTGTTCCCCGATCAGGTCTAAATCGTCCTCATCAAGTTGCGCCTCTTCTTCGCGATCACGGTGTTCTCGCTTTCGTTTGTGTACAGGGTGCACGTCGCCATCAGACTCGCCCCCTTCCTCCTCGTCCTCATCTTCATCAACAATGAAGCCTTCGCGAATCTGCACGACAGTGAGTCAGATGGTTTCCCAATGTTCAATCCTCATCATAAAAACCAACCTTGCGAGCTTCCTCTTCGTCGTCATCATCCTCTTCCTCTTCGCTAGAGTCTTCTACTGCATTCTTGCGTCTTCGCCGTTGGCCGCCTTCCTCATCAAAAGACTCATCCTCTTCCTCTTCGTCTAATTCGGCTTCTCCGGAAATCAAATCGCGCATGCTGTTGCTCATCTTGGCGAATTGCGATGCTGCCGCGCAGGCAACAAAGCTTTCTGTGGCAGCTTCAGTTGTCGATGACTCGGTATGGGGCTAAAAGATAGGTCGCCGGCGTTTCTTGCTGACTCTCTGATTTCGTCTGGAGGAAAGGGAGGTTATGAAATAAAAGGAAGTTTGATATTTAGCCTTTGTTGAAAGCTTCTGATGTTTGGGATTTTTTGGCGATGCGCTGAAGGAGCTACACGTGCAGCCTTGTCGCGACTTGCAGGGGTGTGTGCTCGGAGAATAGGATCTGCCGGTTCCGTGTGAATTACATAATAATTCTCGATGTAGCAAGCTTCTCGTTACTGTAGGTAGCTTTAGCTTCATGATGCGAGTACCAAGCTTTTGATAAAATTAGGTATAGCAAATACCTAGGCAACTGATGGTGTAAATTCCAATATTGGACACTAGCAACACCTTCAATCAACTTTTTTGCGCTACTCTGTTGAAACGTAGATTCAACTACTACGTAGAACATCTCGATATGCCATCCACTCCAAATCTTACTCGAGTCTGGTGGTCCAAGTGTCAACCAGAACATGTTTGAATCGCCCGGTGTCTGATCCATCGTCTGTTCTTAAGCTTTGTTTCGTGTTTCTTGCCCCATCGATGCTTATTATGGCCCCTATTTGGTTTACGTCCTGTGTAGAATACTCAACACAATACTGTCATCACGGCAACAACGGAATGACAATTGATAGGTGAAGCTAGGGACTGGACTGGGATTGACATGTCGTATCAATCTAATGTACGGACTAATGGATTATCACACTTCGCCCATCCATGCTATCTTATCACAATTCTGAATCGATACCTGGACGGGACTCGAGGCGTGGAGTGTCTCAAATGTCTAGGACATGGCCAACCTAGTCCCCAATACGTAGCCACTACAGCCAGGGCATTACCTCCTGGGCTTGGGCTTGGGCCTCAAGCAGCCGCTCGCTACCCAGGTATAATTACTCCGTGTTATAATGGATGCTTGTTTGTAATGGACGTCTTTGCTCCGTGGTCTCCCCTTACGGTGAATGAGTGGCCCACTAGATTTCAAGTACATAATTTCAAAATCCGCCAGTCATTGTAACTCCTGATACATTCATATTTAAAAGGCTCTTGATTGCATCGCAAGTAATTGTGTCTCCCTGCCCCTTTTCTTCTGAATTTACCGCTCAGTGTCGTTTTCCTCCGCCTTTGGTTGCGCCTCCAACTCCCTCACAGCGCAAGTCCAGCCACTCCCGTCACGTTGTCGCTGGCTAAACCCCGCCCTCCACTGTCCGCGCCCAACCAGCCAGAAGCCGTGAAAGCGATAATCCCCCGTTACAATCTTCAGCGGCGCTTTGGCTAAGGGCTCCTGATAAATCCACGATCAAACTTGGTCGAGAGGGTTCATTCGGTTCTTCTATTTCCCATCGTCTGCAAGACCCTGCTTTCTTGGCGAAAGTATCTTGGTCTCCCGCTGCGGCCCGAGAATAACGTGCGCCAACCTTTATCCCCATCTCAACGCCGGACACTTTCATCGGACTGCATCCAGTCAGGCCTCAAGTCTGCGACCGACTCCCTTCCGAACAGTTCGGCACAGACGATATCTTGCGCAGCACAATAAAGTCGTCTTCCAACTCCCAAGAGCCGTCTTTCTGCCGTCGATTATCCTCACGAAGAAAATCAACGAGCGCCCGGCTGGTCTGAGCCTGACTAAACTTTCGGCCTCCCAACATCCGACTTCGCTTCTACTTTTTCCTTCTACATTTACTAAACGAGTGCGATCTCCCGCCCACCCCTCAGAATGGCCGATCCTTTTGCTCCGCGCTCCATGAAGCGCAAGAATGTCAAAGGCCTTGCCCTCAAAGCAGCTGCCCCTCGGCCCCCACCAACCGCCGAAACCAACAATCATGAATACAATGGAGGGGGCCAAGATGCAGGCAAGGATGAACAGCTAGAGATCGGTATCGAATACAAGCTGGATCTGCGACCTGAGGATCTTGAGATCCTCAAAGAATTGGGATCTGGAAATGGCGGCACTGTTAGCAAGGTCAAGCACCTCACAACAGGAACTGTCATGGCTCGCAAGGTATGTCCGTCTCCTCGCCAGCAAGTCACCCACTTACTCATTCATTAGGTGATGCATGTAGAAGCCAAGCGAGAGATACGGAAGCGAATCGTTCGAGAACTTCAGATTATGCACGGGTGCCACTCCGACTACATCGTGACATTCTACGGTGCCTTCCTAACCCCTAATAACGATGTCATTATGTGTATGGAGTACATGGACGTTGGGTGAGTTTGATTCCGGTAGCGCTAAGCAAGATGGCAACTAACTTCGAAAAAGCTCCCTTGACCGAGTCTCGAGAGTCTTTGGCCCCGTCCGAGTAGATGTTCTTGGCAAAATTGCTGAAGCGACTCTGGGCGGCTTGACATATCTCTACACAAAGCACCATATTATGCACCGTGACATCAAACCATCCAACATTTTGGTCAACTCGAGGGGTTCGATCAAGCTTTGCGACTTTGGTGTTTCAGGTGAGCTCGTCAACTCTATCGCGGACACCTTCGTTGGAACCTCCACCTACATGGCTCCTGAAAGAATTCAGGGAGAAAAGTACACAGTCAAGTCGGATGTCTGGAGTTTTGGTCTCTCTATCATGGAACTTGCTATTGGCAAGTTCCCTTTTGCAGCCAGCGAGCAACTGTCGGACGGCGACTGTGCCCCTGCCGGTATCCTCGACTTGCTCCAGCAGATTGTTCACGAGCCAGCCCCGAAACTGCCAAAGAGCGATGCCTTCCCTAGTATCCTCGATGATATGATTCAAAAGTGTCTCTACAAGGAACCTGAGCGTCGGCCAACTCCACAGGAGCTCTTTGTAAGAAATATTCAATATTCAATTGACCATGTACGCTTTGCTAATCAGTCCAGGACCGTGACCATTTCGTGCAAGCCGCTAAGCGAACACCAGTCGATCTTAGAGAGTGGGCTGTTGGCATGATGGAGCGTGATAATCGAAAATCTCACCTTGCACCTCAGCTTTCTCCCTCAACGCAGGATCTCCTTCGCTCAAGCGATTCACCCACCCAGTCCCAGACTCAGGCTCAAACCCAGTCCCAGTCCCAGCCTGAAGATCATGGTAATCACACTCCCACGTCTGGTGAGATTCCTATTGGTGGTGCTGGTATCATCTCCCCTCGGGATCAATATGGCTCAAGCCAGAGCCGATCACCACCTCGCAATGGATACGCTTCTGGCCGCACACCAGCCTCGGCACATCCTGGACTGGGCCCCAGGGTCATCACCACAAATTCCATCCCCAAAGTCTCAGGTTATCCCGAAAGTGCCGGTCCCGTGAGTGCGAGTGGAACCACATTTAGCCTACCTGTCCGA
>JABEXW010000581.1:0-39287 GCA_013266185.1 Fusarium sarcochroum
GTGCCCTTGAGCTCCCCGCGCTGTTGGTCCCCTGCCGTTCCCTCCTGCGGAACAGCGGAGTCGCCCCCTGCAAAATCGGGGTCTCGAGACCCGCCCGCCTCCGCGCCGGACCACTCCCTGCGCGCGACCCGTATCCATGGCCGTTTTTCAACACCACCTCTACATACCACGGATCCAATACTACGCCTTGTTTTCCAAACCCGGTGCAGCCCAACGTAGCTAACCCGTTTCATTCCTTTAACACACCCCTCGTCTAGTTTTTCTCTCTTTCTTTTATATACTCAGACCCTCCCCTGCCGCCTATATGCCTGGGCGTGATAACCGTGACCAGGAGGTCCATCTTCTTCAAGGTCACAATCGACAGTCCATAGACTCAGACTCTGATTCCTCATCTGCTTCCTCATCTAGCGAAAGCACCACATGCGAACCAGAACCGTCGTCAAACGCCAGATCAAACACTGTTGGCGCCCGTGGCACCGCCGACCATCCGAGCGACGCTTCCGATCCTGAAGGCTCGAGACGCCACGACCGCAACAACAAAACAAACAGTGCCAGTAACAACGACTGGCTAGAATTGGACGAGATGGATCCTAACGACCCTCGCCGTCCGAGTTACCATCGCGGGAAATCTGGAACACCCCTTCTATTCAAGGACGACGATCCAGAGCGCGGCCGCGCTGGCTACTCGCCTCCCAATGACAACGAACCAAGATTCAGCCGGGGACCAAGGGCGTCTAGTGAAGATGATTCCCCTTATCATCCACGAGAGATGACGGAGCGTCCAGGACTCAGTCGACGATCCACGATGCGTAGCCGAAGCCCTCAAACCGCCGCCGCCGTTGCCGAAGACTCGACTAGGCAGAGGTACACGTACGCAGGATTTTTCCTCCTCGTCAGTCTGGTCGCATTCTGCATCCAGACAGAGTTGAGCGCATATATCCAGCACGATCTCGGCTGGGATAAGGCTTATTGTATGATGTACTTTACCCATGGTTCCTGGATTGTGCTATGGCCGGTCCAACTCCTTATTCTGCGCTTCCAGAAGCGCGACGTACCGTGGCCCGTATTCTGGAAACGTCATAAGCAACAATTGCGCACCACAGCCATCATGATCGAGAAGCAGACTCTGGATGTGTTCCACATATCGATCCAGCATCGCGCACGACCTGTTCGATATTTTGTTCGCTTCACTGCCATGATCACTTGCGCCCTGACCGTTGCTGGGTTGAGTTGGTATATTGCTGTCAGCTTGACGACGCCTTCGGATCTGACGGCCATCTACAACTGCTCCGCCTTCTTTGCATACGTGTTCTCCGTTCCGCTTCTACACGAGCCTCTGCGCCTCGATAAGTCAATCGCTGTTCTTATCGCCATCGGTGGTGTTCTTGTTGTTGCATATGGAGATACAAAGCAGGGAGGAGAAACCGAGAGTGTCGAGGCAGGAAACCGATTCCTCGGTAACCTCGTCATTGGCATCGGCTCTGTTCTGTACGGCCTCTACGAGGTTTTGTACAAGCGATACGCTTGCCCGCCTGAGGGTTGCTCGCCTGGCCGAGGCATGATCTTTGCCAACACGTTTGGCTCTTTGATCGGCCTCTTCACGCTCACTGTTCTTTGGATTCCTCTTCCCATCATCGATTTCCTGGGCATCGAGAAGTTCGAAATACCCGAGGCTTCAACCTGCTGGCTCATTCTCCTCGCGGTGCTCTCCAATGCCACCTTCAGCGGATCATTCCTTGTCCTCATCTCCCTGACTTCACCCGTCCTTTCGTCGGTGGCTGCGCTGTTGACCATCTTCATCGTCGCAATTGTGGACTGGATGATCACTGGAGAGCCCCTGAGCTTTGCAGCCATTGCTGGAGGCGCAATGATTATCGTTGCTTTCTTGGGCCTGACTTGGAGCACCTATCGTGAGATGAAGGAGCATGCAGCCATGGAGCCTATTGCGGACTTTTCAGACAGCGACAAGGATGGAGACATTGACAGTAATGAAGACTAAATATTTATGTGTATTTATATGGCGTTGCAGGTCTGGCGGGCGGATGAGGCAGAGGTCATGGTTAGTTCGTGTCATTTCACATACTGTTGACTGGTTCAAATATGCATGTAGAGGCGTTTAGTTTTGGGTTCATAGGCATATATACAGCCTCGGTAAGGCTGGAGGTTTATCAAGGGTTTATTACTTGGATTGACACCGTCACATAAGTCAACTGATAGACTTCACATTCAACATAGAATATCAGACAAACACATGATGACCATCCTTTTTCAGCATCCACTCACCATCCCTCTGGGACATTTGAATATTTGTCAATCTTGAAGCCTCACATTTGCAACGTCTCCATCGCTGCATGTTCTTGGTCGTTACTTTCATAACCATCATCCTTGACAAAGACACCCTCGCTCTCCTCGCTCCACCCATTCACACCATTGATATGAGCATCGTATGTGTTCATCCTCCAGACACCTTCAGCCGGCGCATCACCCGTCTCAAACACTCTTAGCTTCTGCCAGCCCTGCTGCGGAACAGGCTCCAGCATTTGACGCACGAGGAGGGAGTAGGACGTGTCACACTCAAGCCACAAGTCGGAGAGGTTCACCCGTGAGAGGCTGTTGCTCTCCCAAAAGTCGCGGCTCTTGGGCATGAGCTGCACATAAAGGTGCTCGACGGGCGGGCAGTGGGGTATGAGGAAGTCGGAGATGTGATGCGAGAGGGGGAATGTGGCGACGTAGGATAGTGAGTTGAGGTTCGCGCAGATGATGCTGAAGGAAGGGTCTGTGGCATCGAAGATGACAGGTAGGAGAGTTGCTGCTGAGTAGTGAAAGAATTCATAGGTTGAGTAGACTGAAGCGAATGATCCTTCATTAACGAGGAGCGCGGTCCAGTCTCTGATGTGGAATAAATCGCATGGGATCCGGGACCCTGCTCCGCTCATTTGTGACGGTAAGAGATCGGCTCTTCTTTGCTGTCCGATACTATGAGACGGACGAGATAATGATACAATGTAGTAAGTGCTGTTGAAAGCCCAATTGCTCGACGAATCGACGGTCCGACTTAGAAGAGAAGCGAGAATATCTGTTGAGCTGACCAATGTGATACGCAAAGGGTCGATAATATCAAAGATGGTATGCCAAAGCCAGTTGTTGTCCCAATGACTTCGTGCCCTGTCTTCCTCGGCTCTGGTGTCTACATGTCCATTATCGTTCTGATTACCCTCCGAGAGGACGGAGAACAACAGATTCCAGGACAAGGGGTTGTCAGGTTGCCGAGACTGGGGAGGTAAGAGACCCCAGAACTGGCCATCAGCATATCGATTCTGGCCAGATCCACGAGGGAGGTCAATTAGGATAGTGAAGCTCTCGACTATGGGCGATAAGTTGTTGCGTCGTATGAAATCCAAAACCTCGATTTCTGATGCAATATCGTGTACCACTGGCTTATAGAAACGCGAGAAGGACCAGACGACATGGCGGAAGAGGAAGCTTAGAACGGAGCTTCTCCAGAGACGACACACTAGAGAAGCATTCTTTAAGGGTGTTTTTGGTCCGGATTTTAATGGTTTTGAGAGCTTTGCTGGGTCTTGGTAGATGCGACTTTGCAGACTGGACTCGGAGCCGAGGAAGCTGAGGATATGAGAGACGAGCTCGTTAGGGAGATTCTGCATGGTTGGCGACGCCATGGTTCATTCTCACAACCACTAATTGATTCTTTACTAAAATGAAAATGAAGTCAAGTTAAGATTTGAAGAAGGATTCTGTTTGTGGTGTGTTTGAAGTGTGACTACGATCTGATGACGAACTAGGATTACCCCACGTCACTAACTCGGACTCGCTTCGCTATCCGGCCGGGAGGGGACGACGAGTCTTGTTTGGGCGTGTTTGTTAAGATTCATTGGATCAAATTCCGACATTAGATTGATCGCAGGGATGGCCTGTCTATTGATGCATATGCCATTTTATGGGTAAGCACTCTGAATGGATGCCAAGTATGATGTTAGATCTTGCGTTTGCAACCACCTCAATGCTCGTACGGACTTATTGATGCATCAAACGGATTGCTTATGTGAGACCATCAACTACTTGTCAAAACTAAAGATTTATCGAGTTATCGTTATACCTATGTTAGTGGGTGATGTCGACGGCCAGTACCGGTGTCACTCTACTTGTACACTTATAATACTGATATATCACACCGAGGTCTGGTACATGTCTGTTTGTATTTCACATCGGGCGTTTGAGAAGCACAGCGGCCGTGCACTATGGCCCAGCCAAATCTATTGACAGGCCAGCCGGGAGAAACGATAAACAAGCAATCACTCGCAAACGATCTCATTTCATGAGTCTTTGTTTTCCTGTCCAGGAAGTACTGAGCTTAGCACGCAGTCAAAGGAAAACAAGAAATAGAAATTTAATATCAGACAATAGAATGTAATACTTAGATTGAATCCGAGTCTTCTGATTTTCTTCTCTAAGTTTGTCCTAATATTAACTCGAATAGGTAGCTATATATACATATTGTTACATTTGACATGTTTTCCTTGGGCCGCCTTCTTCAGGCAAGTGTCGATGCCTCCTACCACGGATCCCATAGTCACTGCAACTTACTGTGACAATGAAGATGCTACAACTAATAGCCCATTGCAAACGGAGGTTTCAGTGACCCAAGTCGATTCACCGCGTTTGTTTGGTTTAGCTTGGGGCACCTCTGCTGCCAGCCGCCGGCAGGTACCTGACAGTTGCCGCTGCTGCCTCGATGGGAATGCCCCCTGAGGAAGGATCACTTTGGGATGTGTTTAACCTTCAGATTCTCTGCCACGGGCATCTCTATTTTTCGCATATATTTTTCGCGCTTCCCGTCCCGTCACCCACCCGGGTCCATTCAACCTCATCATGCCTGCTATGTTCGAGGGCCAGCTAGACCCCCTGATCTCAGGAGAGGAACGAGAGTTCATAAAATCTCGAGCCACAGTGCTTAAGCCTGCATACGACAAGTACCTTATTTCGGACTCTCTGCACGATTTCTCACTACCTGCACCCTCCATACAACTTCTCAAGTCATCCGACATCGCTATCACCCTCAAACACTCCAAGATTGCGACAGCGACTGGCAAAGCAGCAACAGATCTAAGCATCACAAAGATATCAGATCCCGAGGCCGATAACTTCATGGGATACTCTCAGAAAGAGAATTGCATAGTGTTCAAGGGCGAGAGAGGCCTGGTGGAGCATTTCGTCGACTTTGCCGAAGGAATTGCACAGGAAAAATCAGTCTCCCTTGTTATGAAATCGCAAAGCACAGTCAGGATACCTCCTGAAGGCCTGGAGTTCGGCCTTAGCTACGAGGAATTTGCAAACCGGGTTGAAGTGCTGGAGTGCGCTATGTGGATTAGGACTTCGCCGCACGGTATGGTATCTTTCTCCCACTGATCACACGTTTGCTAACAGCTATAAAGATCAAACGGAGCCAGACGAATCTAATGACCTCGGTACATTACAGAGTCACCGGCCCAACACACCCAAGTGCACATCCACTTCCGATGGTAGTCGTGACGACGGTCTCGGTCAAGACGACTTCCTTGACGAAGGCACGGCTAATGTTGAGAGCCCTTCGGATAACGTCTACTCATCCCCCCTATCTTCCCCTCCCCATGAGTCAAGCGGCTCTAGCTCACCGCTCTCCCCTCCTCCCGAGAGGATTGTCACTCCTCCGTGGCTTAAGCATTCGGAATCATGAGCGAATCGATGGAGTGAGAAGTCCGCCAAGATGAGTGAAAGAGTCTAGACTGGTGTGCAAGGAATGGATGAGACAATGATAAAATTCTGTATGAGTACGAGCAGCAAAATAAGGATGAATGATGCGAGTAGTGGCCATTCCAAAAGAATGACAAATAGCACGCGGTAATAAAAAGCTTAAACACGAGGACAGTCTTCTCTACAACGTGCCTTAGATCAATGTCTTTCATAGGATAATCATGATGCTATATAAGAAAATGTATCATCAAATGCATAACAAATTAAAGGACCTGTTTACCAAGTTGTATGTAAATCTTCATGATACTAAGGGAGGTAGAGTTATTGGCTTATGTTGGGACTCAGGATTGGCAGCTCAATTTGTAGCAGTATAGTTGAGAAACAATCACTCAGTTAGATTCACAACAGATCACGCCTCTGTTATCTCAAATGTAGGCAATTAAGCTCTATGTTCATTGATGTGTAAGTATCTAGGTAGATTATGTGTGATAAATCGTAGTCTAAACGCCAGACAATGCCAAGTATTAAACCCATAGTTCTAAGGAGAGAAAGAATAAGAATGTCCGCTATCCAAAAGCCCCGCAATGCATCTCATTATATCATAGTAGAGTTGCGCCGTTTACTTCTTGAGGCCACAAGCAGAGGGGTCGGCGTGGTAGACCTGAGCGTTGATGCGGCCAAGCTTGGCACCCTGACCGTTTGTGAGGGCGTTCAAGGCGTCGAGGCCAATGTTGAAGCCAGCAGCGGCGTGGTCGATGGCAAGGACGTTGATCTTCTTGCCCTTGTACTCGAGGCGGTAGCAGCCACCACAGTTGGGGGAGTTCCAGCCAGCAATGACGTTGACACCACCGACATAGGACTTGGCGTTGCCCTGAGTCTTCCAGCCATACTTGGTGATGAGACCGTTCTTGCCATCGGAGCAAGAGACAGCAGTCAGAGCGCGGGACTTGTCATCGTAGCCAGTGTCGTAGGAGACTGAAGAGTGTTAGTTGAGTGAATTCAAGATGTAGTAGAGGTGAAGAAACTCACCAGTGGTGGCCGAGACGGCGGAGGTAAGAGCGAGAGCAGAGAGGATACCAGTGAACTTCATGTTGACGGTTGTGGTTTGGTGATTGGTGTGTAAGTGAAAAGGTGAGTTGTGGTGGTGAAGGTGAGGATTGTTTGTTGGAAGTTTGAGAAGATGAGAGTGGTTGATTGTTGATGAGAGTGATGATACAAAAGAAAACTATCTGGAGGAGATTGGAGGCTCTTCTTATACCTGAGTTCTCTAATACGATCTCTGAACTTCAAGCAGGCATCTACACGAGCCTCGGGTGATCATCCCTCTCCACATCCAAATCGAGAAAACGGCCGGGAGGCTGGACATCGTTAGCTTTCTCCATACAGCGTCATAGCTGGCAGTGAGCTTATGGATGCTAGGAAGATCGTAGCACACTATCGCAGCCCAGACTCTATTTGCTCCATTGTATCCCCATCGTCCTCGTGTCTACCGTCTACTCCGGGAGCCGTATTGAATGCCCATTGCCCAAAAAGGGTTCGGCGACGATAGTTTGGCATACCAGAGCGAGGCTAGGGCTTGCCGTGATGCTATTTCGAGGTGCGGATACAAAAGCCTAATGCCGTGGCGTCCGCGCTTTACAGTGACATGGTAGGGTCTGGATCGGGGTCCAGAATATTTCCGTGGTACAAGGGGGGTCTTGTCTGCCGGTGATGGCCCCAATTGAGGCATTGTGGGGTAACGTTAGGTAGCTTTTGGTGAAGGAATATCTCGTATTTTTTGCTCTTGGTCAGTCCAGCTTCAAGCTAGCGTCGTCCTGCGAACGACCGACCGACGTAACGTATCCCCAGCCAGCGCCTTTTCACAGCCTTGTAAAGGTTCTCTCTAGGGCTGTATCTACATCTATCCATACTAGAAGCTTGTAATTGCGGCGCGGAGTGGCCGGTCGTTATTCTAACTACACATCGACTAGATCATAGGATATCTCGGACATGTTAGGATTAGGCCAAGAAGCACCAATGCAAATACGTATTCGAATACTGGCTCGTTCGATCAAGGTGTTTGAGCTGGTGATCTCATGACTTCACCGCCGACAAGCTGCATACCCGTTTACGTCTAGTCACGCTTTTGAAGATGCATGACGGATCTGAAGGGTCCTGCGTGGCTTGGGGCGAGACTAGTTAATCCTCCTCGTATTCCTCCTTGCGTTGTCGATGCTGCGATGAACCGTCAAAGTTTGACCCAAACAGGAAATTGTTGACATTTTGAGAGCAGTGGTCTGAGGTTTGACGTTGTATTGCGTCTGTTAGACCGCATCATGCGTACCATAGCCAAAACACCATGCCTGGCTTCTTGTACAAGAATCCACAGTTCAGTTAAAGGCAGTCAACAACAACAACAGTCGGCGGATGTCTTGGATGTATCGATCGATGATCGACAAAACTCCGCAAATGGGATTTTTCCGACATGGATGATCCCGCTTCTAAAGACAACAACACGAACCAACGGACGTCATGGGCTCAACGATCTTCCGTGACAAAAAGACCTCAAGGATTCTGCTGATGGAGTTTCTCCCAAGTGCCGGAAATTCCGGCAATGGGATTTAGGCAGTGCTGCAGTATACGAGCTGCAACGGCATGGAGCCTGGAGCCTGGAGCCTGGATCAAAGTCTGGTCTGTTCTGCTTCTGCCAAATTGAATCCCACGTAAGAACCCGTGATACACTATGAGCATTGACATCATGGTGGTGAGATGATAGTTGCTATTTCGGGAAATGATAAGATGGAGCTTCTGGAAGCCTATTGACCTTGTCGGCACGACCGGCTGGGGTTGCACGGTCATTTCGTAAAGCCGCCCACGGAAAAACTATCCAGTGTAGCCGACGACAAATCTTGTCAGGTTAATATAGGCCAGGTTTGATATCCATTGTGAACGCAGATCTACAGATACGAACTAAAGTCATGCATAACCCTGACGGTCAGGTCAGATCATGGTGAAGTGAATAGTCAAATCAGACTCTATACTTTCAGAACAAGGAACGGGCATTATTATATTGCATATCTTACAATACATTCACTGTTCAATTTCTTCCAGCACCATAACTGCTACACGGTTTCCCAAATTAAAAAGCGGCTGAAAGGCTAGGTACTGCAACAAACAACAGCCGTTGCATCTGGTGACACCATAAATCAACAGATCATCTAAAGGCTACAGAGACATTCCTTTCAAACTATGCAGAGGCTGTTGTGCATCGCCTCATGCGTCAAGGCCAGCCACGTCGCGCTGTCGGGGCCAGGTCCAGATCGTTAATTAAGGATCAAAACTGAGCCCTGTATAGTTGCATGTAAATGAAGCCAAGGATTCGAAAAGAGTGGTTCTGCTCGTATTGATGCCTACGTCAAGGAATGATCTATATTAACATCACATATGCCTCATTCATTCATACGGTATTACTATGTACAAAGTTTCTATCTCGAGCTTTCCAGAGTTTTTCCTTCGTTAAATCCAAGTAAGCAAGCTCCTTATTCGTGCTGTTATTAAAGTTCTGATACCAGGAAAGGCCCAAGCTCTGCCGGCATTGCCTAGTCCACTTTTTGTTGCCGAATTTAGCATCCAGAAATCATTCAGTTCAGCTTGACTCTTCTTCTTCTTCTTATCGGCCCCTCCAATAGATAAACTCTCTACCCCGCCGCAAGAAGTCTGGACTGAGGTGAACAATTGTTTTTACCCCGCCAACTGCTCATGTCCAAGCAAATTTTCAAAATGCGTGGGAAACCGAATGTTTTGGAGCTCCGTCATCGGGGGCATTCTGACTCTCTTCCATGTCAGGCACTGCAGTAAATAAGCAATTCCACACTCTCGGCGTGACTTGAAAACTTGAATTTTTTTGTCGTGAGAATAATTATAGCAAAACAGAGAAAAGGTTTTGGATCGACTAGCACCGATTTGCATTGCGCCATTGGACCCTCTCTTCGCTGTCTTGTCTCAAACTCTCCTCCTCTACAGTAAAACCGTTCCGAACTTCGGCACAACAAGCAGCAGCAGCCATGGAATCGTTCATCATCAAGACCCCCTGCTCCAGCGCAAACATTGGCCCGGGCTTCGATGTCATCGGCCTCGCCCTGTCCGTCTACCTCGAGCTTCACGTCACCATCGATCGATCCAAGACAAAGTCCGAGCACCCGCTCAACTGCAAGCTCACATACGAGGGCGAAGGTGAGGAGGAGATCAGCCTTGATCCTCAGGTCAACCTCTTGACTCGCGTCGCTCTCTATGTTCTGCGCTGCCACGACCAAAGGGCGTTCCCTGTTGAGACCCATGTGCATATCAAGAACCCTATTCCTCTCGGCCGAGGCTTGGGTAGCTCTGGTGCCGCTGTCGTTGCTGGTGTTGCTCTGGGCAAGGAAGTTGGAGGTCTGAAGCACCTTGACAATGACCGACTATTCGACTACTGTCTCATGATTGGTGAGGACTACCCCTAAAATACTATCAATTCGACAACTAACCCATCCTGCAGAGAGACATCCCGACAATGTTGGAGCTGCCCTCTACGGAGGCTTCGTCGGAACCTACCTCAAGCCCTTGACCCCCGAGGACGTTGCCCGAACCGAGATACCCCTCAGTGAGGTCCTCCCTGCGCCGGCCGGAGGTGAAGACACGGGCAAGAAGCCCCCGAACCCTCCTCACGGGATTGGTCACCACATCAAGTTCCCCTGGGCCAAGGAGATCAAGGCCGTGGCTATCATCCCCGATTTCCAGGTTGCTACACACGCTGCGCGAGGAGTGCTACCTGCGAACTACACCCGACCCGATGTGGTATGTTGAAATCACTAATCGCTGGTCTGTCCCAAGCTAACATTGGCTCCAGGTCTTCAACCTGCAACGAATTGCCCTTCTGCCCGTCGCCCTAGGCCAGTCACCCCCCGATCCGGAGCTTATCCACCTCGCTATGCAAGACAAGATCCACCAGCCCTACCGACAGACCCTCATCCCCGGCCTTACCGAGATCGTCGAGACAATGTCCCCCAAGACCGAGGAAGGTTTCCTCGGTGTGTGCCTGTCGGGTGCCGGTCCTACCATCCTGGCTCTGGCCACGCATAACTTTGAGGTGATCGCCAACAAGATCATTGCCAAGCTTCGACAACATAACGAGAAGAAGGATCTGCCTTGTCAATGGAAGGTGCTTGAGCCTGCTGAGGGTACCCATGTTGTCCGATCATGAGAGAGGGCAATACCATGAAGCAGGGAGTTATAAACCGAGCCGAGGGTAGGGTCAAGGAATTGTGTCACATTTACTTGTAGATCATATTTCCAGGAAAACCTCGTCTGGATAGATGAACTATGGGCAGAACAACGGGCATAGAGAATTGGACTAGGGAACGGAGTATATGAGAACGAATCAACGAAAACAACGCAATAAAAGTCAATGTCATAATTTCAAGCGCAAAACGAATACACATCATGAAGCAAATCGTTATCCCGATGGAATGGCCGTTTAGGTCTGATCATATACACAACGGCATGGACGTGAATGAACCCCCAGTAGCGCGCGCTCTGTAACTCTCACGGGGTATTTCCTCCTCCACGAATTAGGAAACCGATGACTTCTAATCTAAGCAAACCCTTATTTAAGCTTACTTGAGGTTTGAGTTTGGTTAAATCTACTAGGTTCTTAGATCTATCGTTTTTCCGAGGGTTGAGGCTGGGAAGTTTCGCGTGTCTAGGTTAGCATCAGGTTTGTCGGGATCCAATTCCATAGCTCCAGATAATCTCAAGATCTTGAGATCTTTATAGTTTAGCTGGAGGGGACTCTAAGTTGTGTAATAACTCTATCCAGGAAAACTTTAGAATTGGGTGATGGGTAGGGTCCATTTACAGTATGAGATGCCTATCCTGGCGCAAGTTGGCTCCCATGTACAACCATTGGCTGTAGTATTCGCAACGATTTCGTCTTACCGGCAATTGAACCAATTTCAGTCCCGTCGGCTTTCAGATTGAGGGGAAGGGTTCCACCGACTTTGGGGGTATTGCGATTTACTACTCTCAATAGGTCACATGAGTGTCTTTCCCCAATTACAACATAATAGTGTCGCTTTGAGCTACCCCGAAGAACCGAGGGTTGGCTTGCATGACGGCCAAGATGCGTGCTTATAATACATGATGTCCTCAGTGAACCCCTCACGCGTCTTTGAAATCCCTCTCTATTCCTCAATTCACTCGTGAAACAGAAATTCTAAAGCAAAGATGGCTGCTCCTCCGCCCAAGGGCATCTACGTGCCCGTCCCCACGTTCTTCGCCTCTAAGAAGACTTCCAACTACAACGCCATCACCCCGCCTGTCGATATCGAAACTCAGGTTGCTCATTCGGTTTACCTGGCCAAGAATGGAATCAAGGGTCTAGTTGTCCTCGGTAGCACAGGCGAGGCCGTGCACATTCATCCCAAGGACCGCCATGCGATTCTCAGTGGCATCAAGGCTGGTCTGGAGAAAGAGGGCTTCAAGGACTACCCCATCATTGCGGGCACAGCGACAAACAGCGTCGAAGAGACTGTTGAGCAGCTCAAGGATGCTCACAAGTCGGGTGCTCAATGGGGACTGGTTCTTGTGCCTGGATACAACGCCGGTGCGGTGACACAGGAGGGTATTATTCAGTGGTTTACTGCTGTTGCTGACCAGAGTCCCATTCCTGTCATGATGTAAGTCGTCTTGATCCAACTCCACAATGGCTACAAACTGACTCTATTATTTAGCTACCATTACCCCGGCGTATCCAACAACGTCAAGGTCGCACCCTCAACCTACGTTACTCTCGCCAAGCACCGCAACATTGTCGGCTGCAAGCTCTCCCACGGCGACGTCTCAGTTCACGCTCAGATCGGATCCAACCCATCCATCGACTACAACCACTTCCACCCCTTCACAGGTCTCGGCCAGCAGCTTCTCCCTGTAGTATCAGTGGGCTTTGCCGGTGCCATTGACGGTTCGGCGGGTTTCTTCCCCAAGACTCTTGTGCGCCTCTACGAACTGTCGACTAAGGCGCAGCCGACAGATGCCGAGCTTCAGGAGCGAAGACTGCTGCAGTTCAAGGTGAGCTCAATGGAGGAGCTCATTGTTAAGTTTGGCACAGTGGGTATCAAGGAGGCTATTAGCAGACTGAGGGGCTTTGGAGATGCGGATGGTACGAGACTACCACTGCTGGGAGGTATTCCTGGTGGTGATGCTGAGTGGGCCAACTGGAAGGGAGTGGCCGATGCAGTCGATGAGGTTGAGAAGTCGCTATAGTTTGACCAAGTCGAAAATAAAGTGAATAAAGCGTCATATCTAATAACAATTTAAACACAGCCTGTACACAAAATAATATTTCTCATGGGTCATGTTCGTACTGCTTTGAATATGATATTATTGCGGGACCCAGGGTAGAGACCTCCATTCTATCGCTCATTTCCACAGCTGTGGATTCAGTACACCCAATACGCCAAGGGACACTTAGCAAGAACCGGGCGAATGGTTTAGTGGTATAATACTCCCTTAGCATATTTCGACCGAATAATCTGGGAGTGGTCCAGGGTTCGATTCCCTGTTCGTCCATCAGAGGTGGTTTAAATCCACTGTGTACCCCCTTTTTGCATCTCAACGCAAATCGGTGTCTTTTTGTCCTGCACTCATCTTCTCTCCAATGGTCCCTGGCCTCGGCCGCCGCAAGATGTTACTCTACTCGATAAACGAGCAACCTTTATCTACAGAGTGCTTACATGTGATGCGCGGCTAAATCAACGGTCAGATTCCATATCTTGCAGGAATCCGAAGTCCTATTCCATCTTACATCGCCTTTCCGTCTCTATACCAAGCAAGGTAAGGTACGGAGTAAGCAGATGGTTGAGAAATAGGCATAAATCTGACAATATCCCCCTTTTCCCTTGGTTCTTGACTTTCCTTTCTTCTCGCTGATCGAACGACAATAGAAGTCCGTCTTGTTGCTCGTTTACAGATCTCCCCAACACTTTTGTCGCTTAACCTCTATATCTCGGCCGAGTCTCCACCAAAACTCCGTGCCTCGGCTCCATCGATAGTGGCATTGAGCGCAAAGACCTTGAACTTTTTCAAGGGGTACGTGAACGTTGGGACGCGCTATTACGGGATCTTCGGCGTGTGCTATTGAAAGAAAGGCTTTTTGGGCCGAAAGATTGCCTGTCGCACGAACTTGTGCAGGTTCACATCATCCACAGTGGGTTGATATAAATACTAGTGGAGGACCCCCTGTACTCGTCCCAACGATCGTCGCAAACACCAAAATCATACATCATGGCTTCTGCGAACAAGAAGGTCTTTGCGCTTTCGCACGTGGTGCCTGTCGCTGTACCTCTGGCGCTCGGCTCTGTTGGGTATGCTGCCTACCGAGTCAATTGGGGCCCCTTGATCAAGGCGTTCCTCACAGGACCTGGTCGGACGTCGCGGATCCTGCTGCTACTGTTTGTCCTGTTCAACTGGAAGGGCATGCCCTTTGCTTGGACTGTAAGTCTCAATGTTCTCTCTGAACGTATACGGCGCATTCTGACACCATACAGTATCGTGTATTCTACTCTATCCTCTACCACAGCGTCTTCCGCAAATCACCAGCTCTCGGACCCAATGCTCTCTTCAAGCCCATCATTTCGACCTCCCATGCGCCTATGCTCGAGATAGATTACAACTTCCACAAGTCGAATTCGACATACTTTGCCGATCTCGATGTCTCGCGATCGCATCTTGTCACATACCTCTGCCGCGCCTCCTATGTATCCCTCACCCGCAATACCAAGACCAAGATCGTCCTGGACCCCAAGACAGACCAGCCTATTAAGGGCCAGTTTGGTGTCATGCTCGGTGCCGTTGAGTGCAGCTTCAAGCGCGAGATCCCCGCCTACAAGACCTTCGAGATGTGGAGCCGTATTCTAAGCTGGGACCGCAAGTGGTTGTATATTGTCACGCATTATGTCCCCAAGGGAACTGCTAAGCCAACTTCGTGGCTCGACCCCGGGTTCTACAAGACTTCTGCGCGTGGCCCTCAGGATGCGGCTGGCGGATGGGAGAAGAAGATTTATGCGACGGCAATCAGCAAGTACGTCTTCAAGCTAGGTCGCTTCACCGTGCACCCAGCCATTGTCCTCGGCGGCGATTCCGCTCTCCTCCCTCAGCGACCTGGAGGCTGGACCACTGGAGAGGAACAGCTTGGCGATCTGTCTGCCGACGTTTCGGACGTGGACCTGGATGTTCCAGGAGAATGGGACTGGCGACGTGTTGAGGCGCAGCGACGCAAGGGCATGGAACTCGCAAGTCACTTCCATGAGCTTGACAAGCTTCAAGATATGTTTGATGGTGGTAACCAGGGCGCTCTGGGCAAGTTTACATCTTAAGAAGCCACCCACGATAGAACATGATAAACAAGACAAAGACGAGTAGACTTAGATGTACATAGATAGGTACCCATGAGTACGAGTATCGACTCGTCCTTGTGAACCGGCGTTCTACAGACGGACTGTTGGGGTGGGCGTTGTCTTGGACAGAAAGAAAGGTCGGTTGCATCTATGCTGCCAAGAACTTCTTATAATGCATAGACGATTTTCAAAGTAGAGAGTAACGAAGGGAATACAACATATGAACTAATTCAAATGAGATGGAACAGGACAGTGCTTCAGGAAAGTGACGCGATATGCAGATATGAGTTTGAACGTAAATACCAAGCCGATAATCCGTCCCCTTTGGAATGGGTATCTACATAGCTTCAGCCAGGTTGCTTGCAAGTAGGACAACTTCTTTGTTTGACGTCCAAGGTCTTCTTGGCGTAACTGAGGTTTGCACAGGAACATCGCTAAGGTATGATAACCGCAGGCTTTTAACGTACTGTACGAAAGGCTCATGCTCATGAGCTGCCAGGACCAGAGAACCTCAGCTCCACTGCTTGAAACCGCTGGGAACTTCAATATGTTCAAGTCTGGCCCAAGGGCCGACACGACAGGCATGTTATTGCGGTAGTGCACATTCGACATCACGGAAAAAGGACCACGATCAAAGTCTGGTAGCTACTATCTATCTCGATATCCATACCCAAAGACAAGAGGTTGAAGTTTTTCAGTTGACATAGTTTGGTGGTCCACAACGCCAGGTTTTTCCCGACTCAGTGCTTGACTCTAATATTGGTCATCATCATAAAAACTTCAACCCATCTCGTCCTAGGTTCAGGTCTCTTTCCCATGGTGAGAACTTCCAGCGAAGTTTAGAGTGTAAAAAAGGGTAAAAGACCGTCACCCAAGGGTCAACGGGATGCCGGCCCCTCGCGTCAAGAATGAGCCCCATTGAGTAACCCAGCTTTCGCCGGGCAATCGCATACCTATCAACCTCGACAACAAGTCCACTGCGACCCGATGCCACACCCACGAGCACCGAAACGTCTGTCCACCATCCACCTGCCACACACCCGTCATCCCAAAAATCTCCCCACAACTCGGCAGCGGACTCATATCTTCATCCAAGGGGACCGAGAGCATTGAGAAGTGTGAGAGTCAAAGCGCTGCACAGGCAGATGTAGCGGAGGGCAGGGCCAGCGCAGGGAGAGGGCCTGGGTGCAGAGGTCAGCCGCTGTGCTTCTATGGCGGCGCGTTTCCGCAAGCTCCGTCGAAACGAAGACGTCCGGGGACTTTCTCCCAAAGCCATAAAGAAGATGTGAGACGCTGCCAAAAGCAACGTCTCTGTTTGTGAGCTTCGAATGGCGATTTATTGAGCGAGGGGCGCGGATGAGAAAGAAAGAAGAAAGAAAAAAGTTGAATCCAAGCTCGGTTTGAATTTTTATGCTTGGATGGGGCTGAGGTGTGGCGCTAGAAGCGAACAAAGCTTCAAGGTGTGGCTGTAGCTTGGTTTTTTTTCCCAGGCGCGATTTGGCCAATCCGAACCTCGCGTTGAGAAGGCTGGGTCGCTGCCTTCGTGCCTGTTCATCCATCTCATCAATACAAAGCTCGCGGCGCATCCTAGTTTTGACGGCGCAGACAAACGACGATTCACTGTTTCTTTGACTCGACGCAATCAATTCATCAACTTGAAAATTGCCGTGCATTCGTCGCTTCTGAGGTTGAATAGTCGTCACCAAAACATTACAAAAGCCAAAAAGGGCCACCGATTGGTTTTCGAACTTTCTCTCATCTCCCACTGCAACCATGTCGACACTCTTCGGTGGCGCGTCGAGCTCGGCGGCGGCGAGCAACACCGTCGGCGATCTCAAGAACGATGTTGCGCTCTCCGATCCTCCTACTGATACCATCTCCGACCTTGCCTTCTCACCTGCACCAAACGGTCCCGATTTCCTGGCTATCGCCAGTTGGGATAACAAGGTCCGCATCTACGAGATTGCTGGCAACGGCCAGAGCCAGGGCCGACACGCCTATGAGCACAGCCAACCTGTGCTGAACGTCGACTTTTCTAAGGTATGGAACAAGCCAAAGACGATCGATGCAATGGAAGCTAACCCTATCTTTTCAGGATGGAACAAAGATCGTCTCCGCAGGCGCTGACAAGAACGTCAAGGTCTGCGATCTCGCCTCGCAGCAGGATATTGTCATAGGCACACACGACCAGCCCGTACGAACAGTCCGATTTTTCGATAGCGGCAACGGCCCCATGGTTGTCTCGGGCTCTTGGGACAAGACAGTCAAATACTGGGATCTTCGACAACAGGGACCCGCGGCTACCGTAGCATGCCAGGAGCGAGTCTATACGATGGATGTCCACGACAACCTTTGCGTAGTTGGCACCGCCGACCGCTACATTAATGTCATCGACCTCAAGAACCCGACCAAATTCTACAAGACGCTGCAGAGCCCGCTTAAGTGGCAGACCAGGGTAGTTAGCTGCTTCACTGACTCTGCTGGTTTTGCTATTGGCAGCATCGAAGGTCGGTGTGCTATTCAGTACGTCGAGGACAAGGACTCAAGGTAAGCAAGCTTCTAGAATCGCGCATCCTCTGGCTGGCCATCACTAACATGTTGCAGCTCCAACTTCTCCTTCAAGTGCCACCGCGACCCGCCAGCTAACAGCGTTACCAACGTCTACGCTGTCAACGATATCTCATTCCACCCCGTTCACGGCACATTCAGCACGGCCGGTTCCGACGGAACGTTCCACTTCTGGGACAAGGATGCCAAGCACCGTCTCAAGGGCTACCCCAACGTCGGCGGCAGCATCACGGCCACTACCTTCAACAAGACTGGTAGCATCTTTGCGTACGCTGTTGGTTACGACTGGGCCAAGGGCTACCAGCACAACACACAGAACCAGCCCATCAAAGTGATGCTGCACCCAGTCAACAACGACGAATGCAAGCCCAGGCCATCCATGAAGAAGCGGTAGAGGAAGTCCGCGATAATAGGAGGGCTTGGCATGCTTGTGGGCTATAAGACGGAAGAGATTTAGTTGATTGGTTAATAGTTAGCTGCGTTTTCTGCGATTATGTACTGTACGACAACTGGTGAAGACTCAGAAGATCGATAAGGAGAGGCCAAAAAAGTAAGGGGAGCTGAGTCTGGGCCAAAGGGGGACAAATACAGGTAGTGGTGTTTTACGAGAGATGATACCATAGATACAACACAACATCAAGAAACCCGACACAATCTGGCAAATAATCGTGCGGTTCACGTTCTTATCTCTCTAGGTAGTTTATCTTTTTATCTGGCGAAATGGAATCGGTTAGGTTAGGTATCTCGATGACCATATTGCTTGCTCGGTGTGATATAGAAAGCTGAAAACATGACAATGAAAGTAGACATCACAGATGCATGAGAATACATAAAAAATTGAATGGGAAAACAAAGGAATTGTATTGTTTCCTGCCACCTTGGGCTTTCGTTTGATCATAACATGTATCGTAGTTAAATAGTCGATAGCTTCCACCCATTCGCAGCCTCTTATAACGGGCTATTAGTTGATGCAATGGCACCATGTTCTGTGAAAACAAATTATAACGCTTAATAAATCTCCAGATCTCTCTCTTTGTCGAGAAGCTGGCACCCAATTCATGCTTCAATTCTTTTTAATCCCATTAATTTTTCTTCATCTGGAATTTCGAGCCCAAAATATCTTCGCCCATACTGCGAATCATGTCCCTGAGAAAGGTGCTTCGCTCAGGGTTATATCCCTCCTCCTCGATAGTGGTAGCAGGTTGCTCGTGAACAAACTTGACGTCAATGCCATCAATGTTCACGGCATCCATTGTGGCCATGGGAGCACCGGGAACAACGACGTCAGGGTCAACGGCCAGAATGATGGGCCTGCTAGACAAGTCGGCGGCATCGGAAAGCGAGTGGTGGTGGGCACCATAGTTGTCGGGGAGGAGAGGCATCCGGGGGAGAGGCTCGCTGAAGTTGGGAATGGGGTGGATCTTGGGCAAGACTGTGGTGTCGACATGGTTGACGGGAGCTCGAGAAGGCGAAGAAGAGTGGAAGGTCTGCATCAGAGGCCTTGTGCGGCCGGCGATAGATGGCTGGGGAGTAGGGCGGTGGGTGGTCTTGAGACCGCGAGACTATAGCAATTGTTAGCATCAGAGTGGAATTGATCAGGAAAATAACTGTAAAACTCACATCAGAGTGCTGAGACTGCTGGGGAGCTCCGAGAAGCTCAGCATACTTGGGTGCAAGAACGGCACCGCGCTGCGACTCAGCCAGAGTGCGAGCGAGCTTGGTAGCGGGGGCGGTGATTCTCGACATTGCGACGGAAGTTGTGGATGTGATTGATATGTGGTGGTAAGGTAAAGTGTTGGCGGTGTCCAGCTACTTATACGCTTGGTATAGCAAGGATCAGATGGAGTAGTGTAGCGGTGTCGAGTTCCCAGCAGTCAGGCGATAGTGGGACAGGGTGGACGAAAGGTGTAAGTGGGAGCAATGAAAATGTTCAATTGAAGGGAGGGAAGGAGGGTTTATGTATTGGGCTTGGGAATTGAGGTGAGACCAAAGTCAAGATAAGAGTTATGGGCTGAGACTGGAGCTAGAGGGACGGGAAGGGGGGAGGCGGGAGCTTTACATAGATAGCTGTAGGCTGGAGGTGTAGGTGAGGCAAGTACGGAGACTCGTCCGGGAGTCCGTCCTGCCCGTGTGAT
The DNA here is from genome assembly GCA_013266185.1 of Fusarium sarcochroum. Taxonomy (NCBI): domain Eukaryota; kingdom Fungi; phylum Ascomycota; class Sordariomycetes; order Hypocreales; family Nectriaceae; genus Fusarium; species Fusarium sarcochroum. Next base: position 19,865 of record JABEXW010000581.1, read on the forward strand.
CTGGGGATGGAATGAGCAACGGGGTTGAGGAGGAAGGAGTCACACACAGACACCCTTCCCCTCCACACCTCATCCAAGCTACCAAGGTACAGTACAGTACAGCTTCCCGCCTTGTTAGCTTACCTTGTTTAGTTTCGACAGCGTTGATCCCGCTAGCGTGGAAGGTATAGTACATTGCCGGCGTTTGTGAAGCTGAGCAACGCTTCTGATAGAACCGAATAGAGAAAGAAGGCTGGTGTGAATCCAACACTCCCCATCATCTCGATCCAACAACTGCCTGTCTGCCTGTGTTCCGGCCAAGCAATTCTTCCACGCAAACCTCTTCTTACCGGGAAAAGGACATTTCTGATCTCTTTGCTACGGATAGACAAGCAATCAGCAACCAAGCAGCAGCAACAACAGGGATGGAAAGCAATGACCATGGGAGTTCCCGACTCGGCGACGAAATACCGAATGCCGCCCGGTGTACAGTTAGTTACAGGGTACCTTATGCGGGTGGAACACCATTAAGCACACCCATGGTTGCTAATCGATACATGTTGAGATCCAATCAAAGGCCCTGCCGGGAACCCTAGCTACAGTGTATTGTGCTGTACTGTACCGAACGCGCCAGCTCCCAAGCCAAGGTATCAGCAATAGTTGCTGCTTCGATTTCTCACCCATTCCCTCTGGTTTCTTCTCCAGCTTTGATTCTGCTGGGAACTTGGGGTTCAACCCCGAACTGGAAAAGGAGACAATTATGGGGCTTCTCCAAGTCACTAAACTAGTCACCTTGAGCTTGCTCGCTCTATCCCTCGAACCACAGGTGCTTGAGCCGTCAATGTCCGAAAACATGAGGTTAGGGAAGTGATGTGAGGTGAGGCGATGAGGGGGGACGGGCTTGGATGTGCCAATGCCGAACCTACTATGTGCCGAGCTCAGGATGTTTCACTGATTACAACAGATATGGACCGTGGCATTCAAAGATACCAATATCAGACCAGAGCAACAGTGGCGTCAACTGACGACAACCCAGGTACTGTACCTATGCAGAGAGTGTCGCAACGCGCCGACAGGTAGAAACGATATGGCACCATCCTTACAGTTTTCATGCGCCTACCGTCGCAAAACCGCAACCATGAACACAATCAAATGGAATTAATTGGGGGTGGAACTGGCTGAGAAAGATTAACATGGGGCTTGTTGGAAGTCCAAAGCTACTGTACTGGTATTATTACTGTAGCTCGAGTAAGCCAGGGACCTGCCCGCAGAACACCGCTGCTTTAGTGTTCCAGGCGTCCCCCATGTCTCACTCGAGCTTTGCTTGCCACCAACAAGACGCCAAAGCAGTCTTCTGTTGCTGACGAGTCTCGGCAGGGGCACACTGATCTGGCACACGTGGAGTGTGCCTGTCGCTCACTCGAAGATCGCCAATGTCCGGCCCAATTACTGGCTGAGTATTGGCAGGGCGGTCAGAGGCCAACTGTACTGGATACACAGTTCCAGATCGGTCTGAGGACAGTTACCATCCTTACGCGTCAGTTGTCATGCTGCACAATGCACAATTCAATTATGCAAGATCAGACCTATCCTACGATGCTGTGACAGAGCTCTCCAAGAACAAGGTGAGCCATCGACTTCTCTCAATTTCGCATTTCTTCGCACAAGATCACGCTCATCGTACATCTTAAAGCGGCGTGATAGCTTATAGTGGTTGCTAGCACGGCACTGAACAGGGTGCAGGACTTGGAGGTGTCACGGGTCCCCTCCCGTCCCCCGTCCTCAAGCCTCAAGCCTAGCCAGGGCCAGGGAATCGAACGTCTCCTGGTCCACTTCTAGAAACCCGCCAACTTGGTTGTTTGGAAGTCCCCTTTGGGCCGGGGAGACAAAGCAGACTCCGTACGTAGATCGTCTATGCGTTTGACACCGTGATTGGGCTTCCCACCGGCAATTGCTCAATCCCTTTCTTGCGAACAGAAATTCTGAATTGCCTCGGCTCACTGATCGGAGAACCTCCGACGTCAGAGGCCCGATTTTCGTTGTTATCAGATGAACGATCTCGAAGTCACGAGATCGGAATCGAGACCTAGAGAGCAGCAACAGGAAGCATCTGGCTACTGGGTCCTGGGCTGACCCGTGCATAGCCTGAACTTGCTGGAGGCCGTGCGAATACCAGGATTCGCGCGCGTGTCAGATTGTTGAGTTGCTCTCGCGCCTAGGATTTCAGTTGGACAGTCCAGATTCCAGAAGGGAATCTTGAGCCAAGCCCAGGTGAGACAGGGGAGCTCTGGCACTGGTCGTAGCGGCACGACTAACCCCCAGACGGTTGCTATTGTTGGAATTACGACGGCGCCGGTCGACAAAAATTGTTGAACGGGGCCCTGCTTCCAGAGCTTCGCCTTTCACCTTGGCCTCACCGTAAGAATACTGGAGCCTACAACGGGATGAGATCCGATCGCCTCTGGTTTTGGTCAAGTCGAGGGTGGCCTTGACCATGTCACAGCAGTAGCGAACTAGAGATTAACGATTACGAGTTCGTTCAGGGGGCTGATACCAGGACGACATGACAATGCTCAACAAAAATAGACAATATCTTGAACAGAGACATGATCTACCAATCAAGTTGGGGCTACATGTCTATCATGATATAGCTTTGCATTATCTTGAAACCTGTGAATTGGGTTGCCAACCTTAGGAATTGACTACATGGTGAGCCGAGATAACCACTCTAGCAGTTTACTGAGACGCGATATCAACCCTTTCGACGTCGAACAGTCTCCACTGGGATATATCTGAGTTCAATGATGAAGCAACCCATCACTCTGGACTGTTATCGAATACCTGGCTAGGCTTATCACACACAGACAGACAGCTTATAGTGACTTTTCTTGTGTCTATCTAGTGGAGGTTATGTTGCTGCAGCCACCCACAAATTGCATATCGCGAGATAGCTTCAACACCAACAATCGCAGTCTCCACCGGCGGACTCGATCGCGACAGCAAAATTTTCATAGCCCCGAACGAAATGATATACTCATCGGTCATATGGCAACTTCCCCAGGTTTCGGTATACAGCCCCGGCGTTCAGGACCTCGGCCTTTCCCCGAATGCCTTGGTAAAGCTTAAGCTTAGACCAACGACATGACGGATAAGATGTCCGAATCGGAAGATAGATCAGCTCGATGCCACTGTAGAGTCATATCTTGTGTTCATGTGACATGATATGACGAAGAAACACCCGAGGTTTAACTGAGGAAAGATATTTTGCATCGCTCATGATGCAGGTCTTGGCTTCGCTCTAATTCTGGCGCCTTGCATATCATGCTCAGAATACAGTACATGGACCTGTCTCATTCTCTATGATTTCCTTGGTAAACCACTGATTACTAACTTAACAAAACAATAAGAATGACTTGCTCTTGTTGTTCCTTTTCTCGATCCTTTTCAACATTGGGAACATAGACTTCAACCTTTGAAGTTACACAGGATCTGTAAATGTCCATTTCCGTCTCTCATCGGGCCTTGCGGACAAGATCGTTAATGGCGTCATTTAGGACCCCGAAAATACCCCGCCATCGCGAGGAACTATAGCCTATTCTGGATATCGACGACTCATGATGTGTGATTTTAGATGTACACAAGCGTGTCAAGATAGCTTCTAAGTAAAAGCAATATCCAACAATCTCTCTCTCTCTATCTGATTTATTTCTTACAAATTGTTTACTTGCTGAATGTCCTATTCCGGACATATTTCTATTGCTTATTAACTTTTGGTCTACCCCTCCCGCTAGAACTAACTATTACAATATCTTGCGATATCGCTTCAGCTAGTCAACTGCAGTCTTGCGTAACCATAGACACCAAATTACGCAAAAATGACAATCTCGGAACCTCGGAAACGGGCTGTTGACTCGCCCAAAGGTAGATGGCCACTTTACAACTCCTTAAACTGAACTTTGCTAACATATGTCTCTCTTAGTCTGGACAACCCTCATCACCAACCTCAGTTACCTCCCTGGCCTCCTCACGCTCGATCACTCTCTCCGCGCCGTCAACTCCCGATACCCTCTCGTAGCTCTCTATACCGATACATTCCCTCCCGAAGGCCATGCCGCCCTCCGAGCTCGCGGCATCCCCGCCCAGCACATCCCCTACCTTCTCCCGACCAAGGGCAGGGACTTCTCCAATGACCCGCGCTTCTACGACTGTTGGAGCAAGCTCACTCCCTTTTCCTTGACCGAGTACGAACGTGTTGTCCAACTCGACTCAGATATGCTTGTTCTGCGCAACATGGACGAATTGATGGACATTGAATTGGACCCTCCTTCGGTTGCTGAGACGGGCGACAAGGCCATCAGCCAGCGCGTCTTCGCTGCGGGTCATGCTTGTGTCTGCAATCCCCTCAAGAAGCCTCACTACCCCAAGGACTGGGTCCCCGAGAACTGCGCCTTCACGTCGCAGCACTCGACTCCCGATGTCGCGCAGACCGAAGCCGCGGACCCTTCGGTTGGACCCCTGGGCTTCATGAATGGCGGCCTGCAGGTCGTCAACCCTTCACAGGGTCTATATGCGCAGATTATCGCCCACATGGAGGTTGATGCAGCCAACATGGACTTCGCAGACCAGTCACTTCTGTCTGATCTGTACCGCGAGCGTTGGGTTGCGCTACCGTACATCTACAATGCGCTCAAGACAATGCGTTGGGAGGGCGTACACAACGCTATCTGGAGAGACGAGAGCGTCAAGAACGTTCACTACATCTTGAGTCCCAAGCCGTGGGATGAGATCAACGACAAGGGCGAGTGGACGGGCAAGGATGAGAGTCACAAGTGGTGGGTTGACGCCAACAGCGCGAGAAAGGCGTCGGAAAAGGAAAAGAGCATCCCTGATGATGGGTTCTGAAGATCTGTGAGACAAATGAAAAGTCATATGTGAATGAGCGTGGCGTTGCGTTGGTGGCCAAGCGAGACAGTCAAAGCGATAAGATGATAGATGTTAACTAGAGAATACACAATTAACTTCAACGAATTACTCATTCATTCTGTGACAGGTATCTATATCAATAAAAACTACCTCCAATGCAATCAACGGCCGAAATTACAATAACAGCAAATAAGCCCCTTCAAAATCCAACTCCGAACTTGACCGAAATAAGTCATCCAACGCATGTCTGCCTTCTCCAAGATCTATGTTGTGCATCTACATGCGTGTCCCGTTTTTGCCGATCTATCATAGATGAGTACATGAACAAATGGATGCATGCCTCTATCTCAAAAACAACAGAGTATATCCCCGTCCCGAGCACCGCTATATGCTTGCTTGATAAATAAAAACATCGAGATAACAGTAAAAAGACATGTGAAAGCAGAGACAATGGCGATGCTCCGAAAGCGATTGGTATCTCAATGTCAGTACGCCATGATATGTTCTCTTCGACCTTGCCATCCATTCAGCACTTTCCCTTGAGCCAAACGATCTACTTAATACTTTTTGTATTTCTGAAATATTCATTAGTAAGAGTCATGAAACAGAGAGAACATTAGCTTACCTCTTCAATTCTGCGCCTGTTATTTGGATCAATCGAGTTCGTTGCTCCCATCAGGGTCTGCCCGATGGCTCTCGTGACACCGACAGCTGGCCGGAAGATAATGGTTGGTGCTCGTTTCAGAACAGCCCTTGCGGCGCCAGTAGCTGAAGAGCTCTCCATCACCTCACCGGGCACAGCAATGATGGCGTCGCGTACAAGATTCACGTCCCTGGCAAGAGATCGGTATCCGCCTCGAATGCCCGAAATGACACCCGTAGGTTGATCTGCGTACAGAGAGATCTGTCTTTGTTCTTCAGGGTCAACATCATCCTCATCCCAGCCTTCATATGCCGGTTGTGGATCTGAGAGCATGCCCTCAGCACCCTGCAGCGCGTACTGAGTGCCAACAGCCAGTTTGGCACCCAATTTCACCAACTCAGTACCTGTTGTTCGAGCAAAGGCAGTGGCACCCTTGGATATGCTGCGAATGACGCGCCCATCTTTCTTGTACTCGCGAATAGGCACCTCAACAAGATCCTTGAAGCCACTACCCACATTGACGATTGAGCGGACGGGTGCGAGACCAGCCAGGATACCAGGAAGTTGGTTCGCCTTGACATCGGGCATCCAAATATCGTTGAGGGTCTTGCCTAGCTTTTCAAACCCAGAGATGCCATAGATGATGACATGACGCAGAACCATTCTAGCCTCCTCGAGTACGATAAAGTTCATGAACTCGGTGGTATGTCCGGATCGGAGACCGGCATAGTCCACTCGCTTGGGCTTGAAGTCGAGTTTTACCGCCACATTATTGACTTCGGCTCTCTGAAGGAACGGAACATCGCTCTTAGAGGTATGGACAGGCACTTGGTCGTCTTTGAACTCGAAGAACCGTGTGATAAAGTCAAGGGCGTCCTGGTCAACGTGCAACCTCAGGGGTAGAAGAGTCGCTCGCAGCACGATTTCAGACACCTCGAGCGATGGTTGTGGCTTAACGTTGAGCAACTCAAGATGAACCATACTGGTGCCCATCTCGCGCTCTCCCATGTCTTGGTCGTACGTGGCAAACTTTTTCCATGTCGAGGTCGGGACATGATCGAAAATATCAAGGTTCTTCACGCGAACGTCGATGCTGTTGAGTGTTTCGCCTGAGTTAGATGGGAAGACGAACAGATCCGCATCAACACCCTGTAACTCGAAGGTGATCTTGTGGTGCCTGCTGCGCTTGAGCTTAAGCCGTTTCGATCTCGGCTGACGGGCGCGTGCTGTCCTGTTGGTAGCTGAAGTAAAAGCCGTGGTCGCAACAGATTCGGTCTCTGTCGCGTTATCGTTTAATCCTTCGTTGATGGCTCGGGATAGCTCCTGAGGATCGCGGTTGGCTGGGATACCAATGTAAATCGAGTTAAAGAGAAAGTCTCCAATGGCCTCCTCATCCTCCAATTCCTCTTCATATACATGGACTTGACCAGCACGGGCTTGTCGTTCATACGCTTTGGCTTCAACGTCCTGAACTGCCTTTGTAATCACATCCCGCGTGTGAATCCAGTCGTAGCCATCAAAAAGATTCCAGATGACATGGACGTCTCTTACTGATACCTTCAAAGGACTGCGCTTGACAAAATCGCTCGGGGCCCTGTCGTAGCTATTCTTTTTCGAATTCCAGACCTTGGCTTTGTTGTCCTTTGAGGCACCATGGCCATAGTAATCTTCATGTATGACTAGATCATCCGAGTCCTCCGAGTGCTGACTCGGGGGTTCAAAACCAGTCAGTAATACCCCCTCAGTGGTGTCTTGCATCTTAGTGCCGCTAGACCGGTGAGACTCATGTGAGATGATAGAGCTGCCCGTTGCGTCGAACAATTCTTCGACGACTGGCTCCTCGTCGTAAAATTGCGACTCAACCTGTAGTGGGCTGTCTGTGTTAAAGTCGGCCTCAGAGCCACTGCCTGCCATTTCTTGAGCGCCGGCAAAGTCCTGATCGAAATCGTACTCGCCCTCGGGTCTACCAAAGGCTTCAGCAGAGATAGAAGCGAGCAGGTCCTGCATAGGAACTACATCTGTTAGATACTTGTTCTCCTTGCTTGGCGGCGTTGGAGGCTTGAGAGCATTCGCCAATGCAATGAGAGTCTGAGTCGAGTCTGCGCATGTCTCCAAAACAAGGAGATCGTCTTTAAGCTCCACGTTGACCTGCTTCTCTCCATCATCGAGTTCCTTGACATCAATCACAACCTTGGCAGATGAAATATAGCAAATATCGACGTATCCGCGTGCGCACATATCTGCTACCTGACGAGATGTTGAAGATGAAGCCCGGGGTCTTTGATTGGCAGGTAGTTCGTTCGTTGCGACTTCGGCGACATCATTGATGAGCAAGATAGACGACTTGTTGATGGTAAAAACGGCATTGGTCTCCACCTCCTTAGGCAGGACGGCAACAAGGTGGGCATCTGTGAGTGCAATCACCATCTTGGAAGGCTGTCCCAGTGGATTGAGTCCCAGTAGACAATCTCGGAATCCGATGTCCAAGGTCATTGGCTTTCCGCTCTTGGTCTTTTCAGCCGGAGAACCAGGCTGCCCAGCCAAGGCATGATGTGCTTGGTCACCCAAGTTTGCTACCGAGGCAGCGAGGCTGGCTTCAAAATCCTGTGGTGTTGCGTCGTCTCCCAGCTCAAGGATATCCATAATTGTAGGTACCCGATATTCGATGCATAGGTCTTGCATCTTCAACTTGATCACTGGCTCGATCTCATCACCAATCATCCGTGCCATCAAAACCGGACTTCGGAGTGAAATCTCCTCAACACCGTATGTTGATGTGCTGATTAGTTCTTCTGACCTGTTCCTCTTGAGCGAAATATGGTGCACAGCTATAGCAACAAGTGAGGGAATGGAAATGTGCCCAACATGGAGATCTTTGATGTCCGCACCGAGATGACCCAGCTTGCCACCAAAATCCAGGCTCAAAGCCACCTTTTTGATCCTGCCCAAGGTCAGCAAGCCAGGGCGATCATCCTCGGGCAAGTACTTGGCAACGGTGGATAGTTTGGCTATTTCTTCACCAAGATTCGGCAAGACGGATAGTTGGGTCATACTTTGAACGCGAACGTTCACTGCATCGACGGAAAGCCTCAGAACGGATCCCTTTCTACGTTGGCGGAGCAATGTGTCAACCATGATCTCGTCGTTGCCACCATCGAACTGATGCTTTGAAGGAATGATGAGCTCAAGAAGTTTCTCAAGGTCAGAATTCTGAGGGGCTGTTAAGAAATCGACTCGGACACCATTGATCTCAGTGTTGATGGCGGGATCGGCTGTTGAGTTCTTCAAGAAAGGTCCTGATACTCGCATCATGCTACAAGCCATGCCGATGCCTTCGTCTCGGCTCACGATCTTGATAGCACTCGTTTCAGCAGCCATGCTGCAGTCTTTACCAACGAGTTCCACCCAAGATCCTCCAATGCGCAGGTTGATCTTATTATCCGATGCCACGGACTTGTCGGTTGGGTCAATTGGAGTATCGAATCGGACACCCCTAGGCTTCTGCTGTATGGCAGCCGGCTTGGGCGTTGGTGCAGGGCTTGACGCGATCGAAGCACTCATATTGAGGAAGCTGCTAAGGCCACCAAACCAACTAAAGGTCTCGTCAAGCCTTCGTAAATCGAGCTGGAAAACAAGAGGCAATGTTTCGACCTCGGTTTTGAAATTGCCGTTCGATTGGAGAATCTTGATCCCAACATCAGAGCCAGTGGACAAGAAAGTATCCCTGACAGATGTGCTCATCGGCTTGCCGCTGTCAAAAGATATGATATCGCCATTCGCATAACCGAATCGGAACTTTTGCAAGTCTATCTTGGTCATTATGGCTGACTGCGTCGCCAGTTTGCCCCGGATAACAGGCTTTGTTGCTATCTCCGTCTGTGAAATAGAGATGCTGAGGTTTTGCAAAGTGGTATTGAGCAGTACTTCTTGATCGAAGATGAATGCGGATGGATCCAAGTAACGTTCAGGAGTATCCGAAACTCCGCCTAAGCGATTAACAAAGTCAAGTTTGATCTCCTCAAGCGTTATCTTGACATTAGGTGCTTTCTTTGGATCCGTCTCCGGGTTACTCTCTTGAGCTGGAGGCGCTTTCTTGCCATTGACAGCGTCCAGTAGCTTCCCAACTACCATAGCAAGCAGAAAACCCAGAGAGGCATCGAACCGAAGGTTGATGGGAGAAAGGTTAATCTCTAAACTGTCATCGATATTTGAGGCTCCAGGCGAGATATTTTGTTGGTGCGTAGATGCAGCCCCGTGCATTGAGAATGCACCCGGCGCTTGAGGATATGTTGATCGTCCCAAAGACTGCGATAGTTGGGCCACAGACTCGGGCGGCGCAGGCTGAACATGCAGATGTTGGTGTTGAGATGGTATGTATATTGAGATAGTCTGGAGATTGAGGATCTCCTTCACTAGGCGTGTGGGGCCCTTCGGAGTAGGAACATCGTCTTGCTGTTTGGTAGGCGTCATCGGATTCTCGGGTTCAGCGTCAGCAAGGTTAGCCCTGGAGAAAGCAGGCTCCGAAGATTCGCTATCTGATGTATCCGACGATACAGCCGGATCCTCGCGATAAGTCGAACGCCTCAAAGACGCTGATGGCCCCAAAAGCTTTTCTGGAAGTGATTCATCGGAGTCATCATCCCAAGCGCCTGGCATGAACGCCTTCGGTTTTTGTTCTTCTTCCACGGGGGACGGCACATCTTGCTGAGGAGGGCTCGGAGGACTGGCGTCGGAAGTTTGAGATTTAGCAAGCTCTTGCACATCGGTTTCCGCGTCTGGCGTGGCCGGCTCGACTGGCTGTTCTACTGCCTTGACCGACTCGTCTTGCACCTTTGGTGATGGAGAACTGCCATGAGACACAGGGGGTGACAAAACCGCTGCAGATTGAGCGTTGGTTTGTGAAAAGGCACTCATGTACATGCTCTCAGCTTCTTCATGTGTGTACATGTGAGATTGGGCCAGATCATCGGTCGACTTAGCACCGAAACTCTCACTCGACGAGGAGCGTCTGAACTGCTCGTCTGGTATACTTGAGCTAGAAGCTTCTAAGTTGACCTGTGTCGTCGGGGCCTCGAGAGTGGGAGCAGATCTGGCTTCTCGCTCAGCGCTTGCCCACTGAGGCCGCTCGTTTTCTAGGGCAGTCGAATGAGACCCTTGCTCAGCAGGAAGTAGGGTCGAGTGAAACAAAGGTTCATCATTAGATCCATTATTGAAGTCGTGATACATCGAGGCTCGTGGTGTCGCCGGGCTGTCTTCTGCATCATCGTCTTGGGGGCTTGAGAATTCGTAAGGGATCCCGAGGGCGTCTTCACTGTCGCCAAGGGGGTAATCATGCTCTAGGGACTCATGGTCGGCGAAGTAGTCTTTTGGTAGACTTTGTCGTGAAGCAGCCAGGGAGTCTCCGGCACGGAGACTCTGATGTGATGAGTCCATAAATTGTTGGTCGATACTATGTTGGGAAGAAGCGATGGGTTCCTCTTGCTGAAGACTTTGATGTGATGAAGCTCCCCGTTCATTGGATCGAATGCTTTCTTGTGACGATGCTACTGATTCCTCATGAAGACTGCTCAATGAAAGAGTGGTGGCCTGGCGTGACGGTGGATTTCGTGTCATAGACGGTGAGGAGGCCAGGGATGGCGATGTCACCGAAGGGGACCTGACCAGAGCGGAAAAGACATTCGCTTCGGATATGAGATATGCTCGTACATTCGATAATGAAACATGTCGCTTGCCCTCCTTAGGCACGATGGTAGGGGAGCCATCAGCGTCAAATGAGCGAGTAGTAACACCCTCAACATCGATACCCTCAAGTGCAACTTGGAATGAGACCAACTCAGTCGTAGTGGAGTTCGGTTCGACAGGTACCTCGACGTCCAGTTGAAAATTGACACCTTTTATCCTAACCTGCATGCGGTCGACGATTCCCTGTAGAAAATCGGCCAAAAAGGCTGGGAGAGAGAGGGCCTGGCCCGTCCCGTATGCCAAATCTTCTTCACTGCCATCATCACTCATAGACACTGAAGCGCCTAGGTCCTGGGTTTCGGCCGCCAAAGCATCCTCGAGTTTTCGACGCTCTGACTTTGGTTGTGTTTCAAGGAATGACTGAGCTAAATCGACGGTATTTGGGACAGTGGCGGCCTCCTCTGGGGTCCTGGTACCTGTCGAACGGCTCGGCTTGGGTTCCGTGCCTAAGACTTGTAATGCAATATCGACGCCATCGACCTCGACTATTATAGGACTTGTATAAAAGTCCATCGGGATAGTTACTCGTAGAAGCAGAACTTTTGCCTTTTGCAACTTGAACGTCTCGGGCAGCTGTAGCAGCTTGTTGAGTTTCTACGATAAGACGTCAGCCACCAAGGTCCTCCAACTCATGATGCGGTTATTGAAACCTACCTTGAGCTTAATACCGACATCGCGGAACTCGAGAACAGTATTTCTTCCTAGTGCCAGGTCTAGATTATCCATATCGAGAGCTTCGGCGTCGAGGAGTTCCAGCCGGGACAAGGCATACCGAAGCAGCCTCTTAGGCATGGAGGAGCTCCGGAATGACTGGAAGAGGGTCGCCATGATGTCGTCGTCGTCGTCCGGTGCGATCGAGTCGAGTAACGGCGTGGCGATGGCTGCCCGCGCAGCCCAAAGGATGGGATGAAAAGGACAGATAGAAATCAGCGATCGATAAGTCGTCAAGTCGACAAGTATCGTAGCCGTCTAGGCAGATGCCGGCGTCGGCGTCTATCGGTCGGTAGCTTGAGGACCCCGGCCAGATGCGGGGCCGTAGGGCATGTTTAGAGGAAACGGGATGCCATGAGATGGATGGGAGGGAAATCGATATTCGGAGAGGATAACTTGGCGAAGTTACAGGATGGAAAAATCAAGTTGAGTTTGAGAAGTGAACTTGTGGCCCGTAAGGCAGCAGGCTGAAAAGCTAAGGTAAGGTAAGGTTGAGAAGAAGTTAGAGTTGGCAAAGGCGTCGAGGCACGCTTCCCAAAGAGTCGGGTCACCGTCACAGCGTCACACAGTCACGACATGGGCATGAATGATGGCTGAGGCGGCAACGCGCGGGCAAGTGGGGGAAATGATAGAGTGAAGTGGAACCTGTACTTCCGAATCCAGAAGAGCTACAGGCGGTAGATGGCCTGTAATGAGTCCCGTTGGACCCTGTTATCGCTCCCCAGGCGGACAACTAACGCTAGAGCCACTAGAACGATGAGGCTCGTGACTCGATTTCAAGGATCCATTCGTTTCAAGCGGCCAAGAGGAGGCAGGTGGTCCAGCAAATAGTCAGGACGCCTACCTGACCTTGGGATGGGTTATCATAATAACTTGAGCATATTTTAGGCTAAAGATAGACTAAGATATCTAGTTTATTTTGTCGCCCTTACCTAAAGTTAGGTAAACTTCTGATTATTTAGTGACCCCCGTGGAGGGTGATGTGAGGGGGTTGATGATGGCATCTGCCGCCGTTTCCAAGGGGATCTTAGGGGGCCGGGGGGCGTCATTTGACCCGTGAATTGCGCTGTTAGTGGGTGATACGAGTCGCGCAACCCCTAACTCAATCGATAACGTCGACTCATCTTGTCAACACCATCATATTGTACTGCCATGTGGTGGGCGCGTCATGGATACTACAGTACAGTTCTTTTATCGACGGTGTTAGTTTGCTCCGGTGTGCGGTATTCTTTGGCTATTGTGGGTTAGGTTTGTTCCTTTGAGGAGATCTGGTGAGCTAAGGCGGCTGCAACTTCAAACGACAACATCGTCGATCCCTTTCATCAATGCCTTGATGGACCGAGACAGCTACACATTCACAAACTGATCACACGAGCAAATATTCTCAAATCCTGTTAACAGCTCTATTAAGCCTGTCGTCTATTATGGCTCTTTACATGGGGTGCAAAAAGAAGGAAGCACTACCCACAAGACTGTGAGATAGGTAGATACAGTATCTTACCTCTCGTCTTTAGCATAACGCCGACTTCTTAAAGATATGCCCAGACCCCAGCTTCTTACTTGGCCCTTCCATAAACCTCCGCTATTCTCCTACCAACCGACTCACCGCTCCAATATGCCCCGGTCGCCGTGCCTAGACCCACAAACGGCGCCGTATGCTCGCCTGCCAGCCACAGGCCGTGGTCCGGCAGACCCTCTCGCATCGTTCGAATATCTGTATCGCCCTCTTCCAGGCCAACTTGGAAGTTACTATAACTTCCATTACCGGAAAGCTCGTCGTGGAGCCAGTCTGTCGCCATGAAGCCGGAGGGCTTGCAGTTGGGGTCGCTCTCCGAATAGTGCGGCAGACGTGAGTAATAGGGTTTGAAGAAGTTGGTGAGAAATTCATCCTTCTTCTGCTGATCTGAGATCTTGGATAGTTCGCCGACAATGAACTGTGATTGCTCGCCATAGGTGTAGAACAGAAGCGTAGGATGCGACACTTCTGGGCCAAGGCTAGCAAGTTCCACAACTTCTTGATTCCATCTCTTGGGATTCAGATCAGGAACGTAGTTTGGAGAGAGCCATTGTACAAAGCCCTCAGCCTTGCGGTCGTCGCCTTCGCGTCCAAGCCAGTAGGCTTTAGGGAAATTGATGTATACCTTCTCAAGGCATCCATAGCCGATGGCGTCGATTGCCATGGTCATTCGAGCTGGCAATGCAGGCTCGAAAGCATCAAGATTCCGTTTTAGCCATCCGAGAGGTGCAGTGACAACGACCTCGTCAAACTCGAGTGGCTGGCCGCTTTGCGTTCGGACCTTGGCCTTCTCTTCAGGATCCGTTCGATACGATATTCTGTCCACCTTGGTTTGGAACTTGATCTCAGCACCCTCAAGCGCAGGCCTTGCGACCTCATCCAGAACCTTCTTGTAAGTGCCAGAGCAGAACAGATTCTCTGTTCTGTGTCAGCCAAAGTCTACCTTTCTTTGAAGCAACATGTTTCCACATACCTCCTTCAATGCACTCCTCCAGCCAAAAGAACTTCAAACTTTGTTTGTAAATGGGACTTCCAACAAAGGCACCCCACATCTCGGATATTTGCATGACAATGCTTCGTTTCCTCTCATGGTCGGCCTCAGTACTAGGCACCTTCTCGGCTACCTTTTGCACAAAGAAGTCATGGAGACTTTCTTTGGGATCAATGTCCTGCGACAAGTTGTTGGAATGTTTAAAGGCATCTTGAACAATCTCCCACATGATATTGGAGTACTTCTCGCCATCCTTGAGTGACAGAAGCTCGCCAGATTCGGTGAAGACGCAAGAAGTTGACTCCCAGTCACCAATAGCAGTATTTGTCTGCTTGGCCAGGTCTAGCATGGGGTTGTCATTGGTGCCGTGTATCCAATTGGGCCCAACATCGGCTAGATGTCCATTGGGGAGTACTTCCTGGTGTAAGCGACCACCGACTCGATTACGGGCCTCAATGATCGTAACTTTGAATCCATTTTGGAGTAGAATGTCTGCGCATCGGAGACCAGCGAGGCCGGCACCAACCACAGCAATATGTGGTTTTGAGGTGAGGTCGCCCTTTCGACGCTGTGAGTATGCTTATCAGCACTGTCTTTAAGATGATGAAGAATTAGATAGGCTGTCAAATGTGGCGCGAATAAGGTGAGACAGCACAACAACTACTAAAACTTCCAAAATGTAGCATTTTACATACCTGTTTTAAGCTGTCCATAGTGACAAATTTTTTCGAGAGCTTATCTTGATCAAATCCAACCCGAGTGTGTGGACGGGTAGACCAAAGATCCTGGTAGATCTTGGAAGTATTTCTAGCGGCAGGACTAGTGCAACATATCGAGTAAGCATCCATACTGAAAAGCTGAGGTGTATTGGCCGAAAAATGTACGTGTGGTTTTGGGTGTTGAAGGGTTGCAACAGAGAATGAACTGGACTCCCAGTAGTAGGAGACAATTGAGATATTTAGAGCTTCAACAAGGTATGATAGGGCGGGGGACACAAGGGCAACTCTGCGCTTGGTTGGAATCGGGGGGGATATAAGCCTCAAGATTTGACAAGGAGGTCACCAGGTGTCAAAGTCATGTAAGGCAAGGTTGGCATTTGGCAACCAAAGTTCCCTGAGAATAATGACAACTCGAAACGGGCTAGATACCGTGACGATGACGATCACGAGGGAAAGTTATCCACCACTTAATGGAGGGAGAAAATGAGCGTGTGGTGTCTCGGGAGTGTTAGCTCCTATGTTGTTTGGATGGAGGCAACTTCCAGCCAATTATTGATGCCAACGACACTGCGGCAACTCTTGACTCTTGAGTGATAAAAAAGCTCCAGAGATAAAGAAACAAAGACCAAAGTAGGACTAGCAACCAACATTCAGGCAGAGGAGAGACCATGGCCAACCGGCAAAGGCCGTTTCTGGCGGGCGCAGGGGCAGACGCCGCCATGTACGCCTTTGTGCTTTAGCATGAGCTTTAAGTCAACCTAGCCGACTCTTTATTGGAGCAATCTCATCGATAAGGAGGCTCGGCAAGAAGCAGAAGAGCAAGTGAGGCGAGCGACCGAATGGCAATCTTTAGATGCAGGTTTGGGTATTTGAAATGAGCAATAAATTGAGAAAAGCAAAGATAAAACCGTCAATAAACAAGCCAATGACGGCTCTGAACCGATGCTCATGGCAGCACGGGGACAAGACAAGACCCGTCGTATGTTAGACAACCAGGCTGCCCCTCAAAAGGACGGGGCAGATCCAGAATCAACAGACGGATCCTACCGCTTATCAAACCATGCGTTTCTTTTTTCGGGAATGGTTTTAAAGGGACGACTCAGAACTTATGAGTCGGACCCCAAGCCAGAGCTATGTAAGCTCGAAGTAAATTGATAAGAGAGGGAGAGGGGCTGGAAGTGAACAAAACAAACCAAGGCTTACCTTACTAGAAACCGAGGTTGCAGATAAGATGCAGCGGAACAGAAGAAAGAATGTCGCATACCTCTTGCGAAGAGCTTCAATTAAAGATACTCGAACTGAGCACGAAAAACTTCAACCACCAAAGCTGTTATCGGCTTTTAGCGGCGTGGGGCTTTGGATGACTAAGATGAGCTGGGCTTCCTGGATGAAAGGGAATAAAGAAACCTGTGTCTTGGGACTGCTCAACTTTGTTCTAACCTGGGTGTAAGTAATCTGCAATTTTCAAGGTGTCATGGATACGTCTGCTACGGTAACAGGTGTAGGTAAATACGTACTGCAGAGCGACAACAATAAGTTAATCTTCAGCTCCAGACAACAACAGACCGGCCCGGCCCGGCCAAAACCTGGACGTCCAAACGATGTAACGATTCCAGCACTGTATCAATTACTGGACTCGACCATCAGCTTGAGCCATTGCTCATGTAACGACAAACTGCGCTCACGACTGAGGTGGGCTAGTAAGAAGCGCACGCAGTTTACATGTAAACTCACACAACCTAGGCCATCTTGTCAATTCATCATAGTCTGGTTATTGTCGAAGCGCCAAGCCCAAGTACAACTTTGCAAGGGTGAACTCGCCGCAAGCGTTCATCGGGATTATCCGAAATAGGATTTCACTACAATTTTAGCCCTTTCTAAATCCTCACTCTGGTCGGCAAAAGCAGGGGTAGCTTATGCTGACGACTTCCTTCATCTGTTGGCATTTGAACTTATGTTGATGCAGTCTGCCGTTTTCCTACGAGAGTTCTATACACTCTGGTAAAGCTATTGCCTTTGATGGCGAGTTGAAGAAACGAACAAGAAGAATATCTCCAGGAACTCATATCAGCCAAGGTGAGCACGTGGTGAATTTTTCGGTGGCTAGCGTGTCCCAGGAAGCACTCAATTGAATCAGAACTACAGTACTGATCAGAGCGCGGTTGGTTGGCTGGTTGGCTGTAGAGGCTACCTTTAATGTCAGAATCAAACGTGTTCCTTTTGAACCGCAACTGGAGTGCATGCCTAGAAGATTACATACCTCGTTAGATATGCATGCCCGCGGCTATTTTACCGAGGAAAGATACAGCTCGACTGAGATTGACGTCTTACTACGTAGTCCAGTCTGCTCATCTTATCATGTGCAAATCCGTCGGCCCCGCCCCCACAAAATGGAAGGGAAACCGCTGAAACCAATGAGAGTCGTTGTATTTGATACCACGAGGCCCACTTAGTCGGCGCCGAGGTTCAAGGCCAGCGACATCCGGGGTAATGATCTGGGGTGAGAACAACTAAAGTCTAAACCAGATCCATTCAACTTTGTTTTCTCATTCCTCCCTTTCTTCATTTAATATCAGTAGCGCTCTGTTTCTCTTCAGACATCGGCTTGTAAAAACACCAGAAAATCATGAGTTCTCCCACAGACACATTCTCCCGCGAGGAGGTCCGCTCGCATACGTCCGATGAGTCCCTCTGGTGCATTATCGATAGCACAGTCTACGACCTAACAGACTTCGTCGACGCTCATCCCGGCGGTGAAACTGTGCTGCGACAAGTTGCTGGCCAAGATGCCACATCCGCCTTTTACAACCTCCACCGTCACGAGGTCCTCACGAAATACAAGGACCTCGCTATTGGCACCGTCGAGGGCGAGAAACCCCAAGTTATTACTCCACAGCCCGGCGACCTCAGCCAGGTCCCTTATGCCGAACCTCTATGGCTCGCGGAGCCTTTCCGCTCGCCGTACTACAACGACAGCCACAAGCGCCTCCAGCGCAAGCTTAGGGAGTTCGTCGATAGCGAGCTGTACGCGGAGGCGCAGGAATGCGAGGCGACCGGGCGCTATATCAGCCAGAAGATGATTGATCGCATGAGCGAGCTGGGTATCTTGCATATGCGTATCGGGCCTGGAAAGCATCTACACGGAGTTGAACTCATGGGAGGCGCGGTCAAGGGTGAGGAGTTTGACTACTTCCACGATTTGATCGTTGCGCAAGAGCTCTCGAGAGCCATGGCCCGTGGCTTTGCGGATGGTAATATGGCGGGTATGACTATTGGCTTGACTGCCGTCCTTAATTTCGCTCGCGATGAGGCATGGAAGAAGAAGATTGCCGACGAGGTCTTTAGCGGTAAGAAGAAGATCTGCCTTGCCATTACCGAGGCATTCGCTGGCTCAGATGTCGCTGGACTTCGAACCACCGCCGAACTGACGCCCGATGGAAAGCACTATGTAAGTCGAACATGACTCTCTACGATGAAGAATGGAGAGCTAACAAAAGCTAGATCATCAACGGAACTAAGAAGTGGATCACCAACGGTGTGTGGTCAGATTACTTTGTAACTGGCGCGCGAACAGACAAGGGCTTGAGTGTCTTCCTTATTGAGCGCGGCGAGGGCGTCGAGACCAAGCAGATTAAGACTTCTTACTCTACCACCGCCGGTACGGCTTACGTGACATTTGACAATGTTAAGGTACCAGCCGAGAACTTGTTGGGCCAGAAGAACAAGGGTATCCAGGTCATTCTTAGCAACTTTAACCACGAGCGATGGACCATGGTTTGTAAGTCTTGCATCTTCCAGACCTTTGACAAAGAGGTCAGAGCTAATGTTCAATCGCAGGCGGAAGTCTTCGTTTGTCAAGATGCATTGTCGAAGAGTGCCTTAAGTGGAGTAACCAGCGTCAAGTCTTTGGCAAGTCACTGATTGACCAACCCGTCATCCGCCAGAAGTGAGTTTACCCGATACTTTAATATGAAGCTCCGACCTCTAACATCTCACTAGACTCGCCAAGATGATTGCGCTCGTCGAGGCCAACCAGTCTTGGCTTGAGACCGTCACCTACCAAATGTGCCACATGCCCTACAAGCAACAAGCACAGCACCTCGCAGGCCCCATCGGTCTGCTAAAGATGAGCGCGACTCGCGCCGCTCACGAGATTGCCGACGAATCAGTGCAGATCTGGGGTGGTCGCGGTATTACCC
>JABEXW010000582.1:0-14855 GCA_013266185.1 Fusarium sarcochroum
AGAGTGCTCTGTAGACAACTGATGAATCCTTAAGAGGCCATCTAAGTGTGTGTAGAAGTGCATTCAGGTGTGGAAGAAGCTGATAAAGACGGAGAGAGTGGCTCGAATGGGGTATGGCAAGAACTTGGACGTTCAGCGCGAGACCTCACGCGTGTAGGCAAGACAGAGGCTCACACACAGACACACATACACATACTCACCCGCCAACAAGCGCGGCAGATTGTGCAGAACCCAAAATGATAGACGACGGGCTCATCAGGTAATGGGATGGACGCCTTCGGGTTCGGGGATAGACCGGTGAGCTAGGGTAATAGTGTTATGGAGCTCTCAGCCGAGTCATCTTCTCGTCTGTGATCCTGGACAGGTCATCGCCAGGTCGGGAAAAGCAAGAGAATCGTCAGCCGTTGGGAGAAGGCGTGGGTAGACACAAATCCCCTGGCTCCTGGCGATCTGATAGGTGAGAGCTGTCTCAAGAAAGGGTATAATCAATCAACCCGCTAGACACAAGCTTCTGATCAGCGGTACGAGAAGCGGAAGAAGCAATGGGTGACAGACAAGAAATGGCGGGATAAGACAGAAAGGTCCATTTTGCCGTCACGTCGTTCCTATCCTAGCAATAGGGTTTCTTCGTAATCTTCCTTTTGCTGCTGGTGTCACCTTTCCGGAAGAGCGAACTCTGATGGGTATTTTTTTTGTTCGGACTTGTCAGTCCCTCATTCCCCTCCAAGAGGAACCGGCCCTGTCCTTGAGAAGGTTAGGCAATGGTATGGTTCAAAGCCGACGAAGATGAGGTCAGAAGGCGGGGCGTGCCGTACCAGTGCCCACAGCCAAGGTAGTCAAGAGGAGGATGAAGAAAAGGTCGCGCCCGGGCTAACGAGATAGTCCATCTGGGAAACCATCAACTTGCAGCTTTCATAGGACATCTCTCTCCAATCTAGAAAGCGCGGCGGCGCCAAAACCCATGCGATTCGACGGGCAATGGCTGACTAGGCTGGGTTTAAACTGGAGATGGTGAGGAGAGCTGCCATAGGCCAGCCCTTTCTCCCGCAAGGAGCCCACTCGGTGGACGGTGGACTGGTCACCTGTTAAGCCAGATCCTCCCCAGAGAAACCTGACCTGGCCTGGCCTAAGAGCCTGAGGCTTTTGAATCGTAATATCAACATGCTGGTTCTAGTATAATGCCCAATCCGGGACGGGAAAACGGCAACATGGACTCGAAATGGCCCTAAGTAAGATCGACTGACGGGCCATGGATGAGATACAGAGGGTATTCAGCAATGACAACGGGATGCCCGGCCGCTCTTAAAGACAGGGATCCTCGACAACCCTGGTCCTTGATGGAAAGAACCCTCCAGTTTTCAAGGATGATTATCACCGACCGTGAGCAAGTTGACATTAACCTTGGTGTCTACTCCGTAGACGAAAAGTAAAAATGATAGCGCGGCATGGGTGGCCGTGAGGATGCCAATCCAGCTCATTAGCCCCAAACACGACAATCATTCAGCTTCAGCCTTGGACAAACCAACTCACGGCCTGCCTAACATCTTTCCTTCCTTGCTTGTCCTTTTGCTCGTTCTACTCCCAAAGGAGCATCGAGCTCTGATACACGGTGCACTTCAAGGTCAAAGCCAGACCGGATGGCGAGATCCGGAGCTCAAACTGTCTCAACGGGAAGACGGGGCGGAGATGGGGTGAGTGAGAAGGGAGGGGACTGATGAACAAGGCTTTGGCAGTTTGATTCGCTCAGCCTTGTCCCTCATCTGCCATGCCCTAGCCATGGCCTCTCCCTTGCCTCTTGTGTCTCTCCTCGCCTCGTCTTGCCAGGCTTGCCTCGTGGTTCCAGGATGGTAGAGGAGCTATGACTCCTGTAAAGCAGGTGCCTGAGGTTGGTAAGGGTCCTCTTCGCTGACGAAGGGAGCAATGGGCCCGCGAAGCTTCATCCGGGCATCCTTGTCTTTTCAACTTGTTCGTTTTTCCTAGTCCCCAGACCAAGCCATTTAGCGGCATGGCTTACTGGCCAAAGTCTAGTGCAGACAAACATCGTGGCCCGTGGAGATATGGCACAAGGCCCCAATCCTAACCAGGACGAAGAAGCGGAATTTGTGGTGGCTATCTCACTCTGTAACAGGCCGGCGCACGTGGCCCACCTGATGGTAATCTTTTTTGAGTTATTTAGTCTGTGACAGATCCATGCTATCAGGGAAGCCGATGAGGTGCATGTTTCGTTCATGGTGATTCAGTGCAATGTTCATCGTGAAGTCCGTTCGCGATACCTCATCTCCCTTGACCATCTTGATGGCAGCGTAGTGTTACTTGACTTTCATGCGAGCGAGCAACCATATCAGAGGCTACCACCACCAATATCAAACCCCAGTCCATCTCTCACACCTTCTCAGCACCATGATGACATGGTGCTCGGGATGCCGCAACTGGAATGGCGGTGGGTCGAAATTCAAAGCCATGCCATCCTGTCCCGTATTGTGAAGGACATTGATGTATGTACGGTACGACCCCCAGCACCGTTTTCGTGTGTTGCGGTGCTCGCCATGGCTTGTCTATGGACAAGAGACGGAGATCTACCGCTACTCTGAGCAAGGTAGAACTGGGGCTTGCCAGGGCATATCGACAGAGGCAGGCTAGTGGGACGGGCCTTTCTGGAGCCAGTTTGACAGCCGCCGCCTGCCGCCTCGCCAGTTGCCATTCCGCCCCTGGTCCGTCCCATCAGCATCCATGTCTGGCATCCATGGCACGTCTTCCATGTGTCGCGGCTTGGCTTTGTTTTGCGATGGTCTTGCTTTTCTCAGCGACCGATGGTAAGTCATGAAATGGATGGTGATTGTTGGAGTAGCATTTTCATTTCTCTATCTTCCCGTGTCAAAGCAACGGAGTCGTGCCGAGGGATCATCGCCATGGCTAGATGTCTAGCGCAATCTCCGGGGGGTTCAATCGATGGACATGCAGCCACCATCATCACCTTGAACTTCCTAGCCAGAAATTCTGTCATTGGGCAGCAAGTATGCGTAATCTGGGCCATTAATGTTTGCCCAGCTGCTTGAGCTAGGTGTTGCGATGCATTCTCTTTTCTTCCGGTTCCTTGACCTAGAAGCAGCGCAATGCGATGCGACAAATGGATGCATGGATAATGAGCGGACGGAGGGAGGGATGGAGGGGGAAAGACTGTGGCGCGCCATAGACGGTCCAGTCCGTCTTCCGGGTGTTGATCCAGTTGGCCAGAGTGATAAAGATCCCTGGCGCCAACTTTAGGACAAATGCAATTTTGATGGTGTCTGTCTGTCTGTATTGTTCTTGTTTGTGTCTGTGTCTGTGTATGGATGTCTGGATCTGTATGGTACACACGGACCGGACATTTGCTTTGTAGCCGTATCTGGCAGCGTGAGAGATGACAATGGTAAGTCAACGTTGGAAAAAGAAAAGAGGATAAGTTAGAAAGACCCAATGTTTTTTTGTTTTTCCGTTGATGATCCTCAGGCCCCAAACCCAATTCGCAGGAACGCAATGTCAGGAAGGAGCTATTCGCGGCAGTTGCTACCTGAAGGAGCTTCTCAAAATCCAAGGCAGGTACGAACGGACTTGATACTAGATCTCGCTAAGAAGCTCCATCTCCCCTGTTGGAAGCTTGACCGTATAGAGATTATGCATACACACGCACACACACATAAAAACGAGGCCTTCCAAGTGGGAAGATCATGACGAGGGGCATCCCGAGAAGGATCGCGGCGCGCGGCGAGATCTATCTCATGACAGCAACATCATGCCGGTGCCCTAAACGCCCGGTGTAGAGGTTTGCATATAACTGGCTGAGATGAGACGACCCAATCGCATTCTAACCACTCCAAGTTTGCTCTTATATCCCTCCTCCGTGGATAACGATAGGCATAGGGCCGCGTTTGGTCGATGGTTGCTAATCAAGCGCTGCCAGGGGTCAAGGGGGGTTCCTTGTTGTCTCTTTTAGGCGCCATCTACCCCTTGCGCTGCCCCGATTGAGATCTCATCAGCGCTGCAGCTATCCATCCCACAGCAAACAGACTGATGATGACTACAGTTTTGTTTAACAACGAGGTATCAAAGTTAATATCTCTCTTGCTTTAACAACGGGATCAACCTTATCGGGGTTTCTTCAGCCATCCGTCGAGCCGTGCCGTGTACGACCAGCCAACAGCTCGTCCATCTCCAGCTTGCAGCCTGTTACTTTGAGCTCCCCCAATATGGTTTGTATGTACACAGACGTCAACCCTGCTTGCTCTACACACCAAAACATCCATGATCCAGCATCTTCAGAGAAAGCAAACGTCCATGCAGACAAGACAAGGCAAGGCAAGGCAAGGCAAGACAGGACAAGATAGCCCGGTCAACAAGTTCCCCCTCCCTGCAGCCACTCTACCTGCTGTTGTACTCCATGTACATATGTATCCTGTGGAGATCACATTCGCCTACGACGACGCTGTTGGTCCTTTCTTCCCTGCTGCTGATGAGGGGAGGGATCTTCCCCTGGCCCTGCGCTTTAGGCTAACCTCGTTTGAGTCTGGTGCGGGCTTCGGGACGTTTTTCTCGCCAAAGAGGCTTGCCCTCTCCGCCTTTCACGATGCTTCTCTTGCCGCCGGCCGCCATCAGCAAAAAAGGGTCGGGTGGGTAAGTTACGCTGCTGCACTAGCGGGGGGTGGACGGAACGGAGCGTGTTTGATGCTCTAGTCAATCTAATCCTACAGGTACCTGGCAATGCAATGCGATGCTATGTTATGCTATGCCTGCCATGCCGTCGAATCTTGTCAACTTGTCTGTCATGGTTCTCCGAGTGGCACGTTGTCATTTTTTTTTATCTCGTCTTGTCTTGTCTTGTCTTCAATTATCTTGGCAATTTCAAGATGCACTTTTATCCCTCCTCTCTTACATCAACAAGGATCCATAATCTAGTACTATGGATCTCTTTACTCACAAAACCTTCTTTGGCGCATTCACTGCATGGCATGATTGAGCGAAAGAGAAAAAGCCCTAAACCGCCCTAGGAAAAGTCAAATGTGCTCTCTCGTCTCTTTAAGCGCCCCGATGCAAGGCCAAGCAAAAGCAAGACCAAACAGAGGAGAGGGCCTGATTCACAGACACTGCACTCTGCACACACACACACACACTCGCTCGCACACCCCAGGCCTTGCATCCCACGCACGCTTCTGCTGGGAAAGTCGGCCGCAGATCAAGAGGCCCTCGGTTATGCAGGTCGAACCACTGCATCCCGTTGCTTGTTGACATCAGATGGTGGCGTCTTGAGCTCTAGAATGTCACTGTCGTTTTGAACATAATACCATACTACATATATCAATGATTAGTATACAATCAATCAACTTAAGCAAACCTCAAGAGTAGTTAGTACAGTATTATCTATCACATCGAGCCGGAGAGTTCTATTATGTTATGATGTTTTGTATCCCCAACTTGGCAAGAGATTCGTTCTTGGAAATATCTCCGCTCGGTCAAGACTTCTTTCAGCCGCGTGGGTGAGTAGGTAATGTGCCAAGATGTTGTAGTCCGTGGATTGACTGAACCGTTGTTGATAAGTGAGTATTGATCAAATTGATTGTATTCTTTCATAAGAGCCGACTATGCCAACTGCCGAGTTTGTCTCTGCTGGTATGATGCATTGCGCTGCGTTGCTTTTTTCTTCATCCCGGCAACCGACCCGGACATAGCTACGCTGTAAATCCCGTCCGTAGTTACTCCGTATTGCTCTCCATCTTCATCTTAAAATCTTGCCGTCCCTTGTTCATCATCGTCTGCCGTCGACCTAAATTTTTTTCTCTCCCCCTGCTCTAGACCCATCGAACAGCCTGCCCTGTGAGTGCGCACGCCACTTCTGACTTCCCCCGGAAACTATTGCGCCGATCATTATCGTGCCTGGTCGAGCCAAGTCGATACTTCTCGTCAGCCAGACGTGCTCGTAGCCGTGCATCCAGTGTCAGCCCTGTCCTTATTGACCCTGTTGTAATCGTCATCCCATCCAATCCCATACCCCTGGTCTGCGTGGTTTCCTCCTCTTTATTCTCTTTAGCCACTTGGAGCCAAACCAGAGTCGCAAACTGGCGGGTGGTCGAACATGGCCTGGCCTATGGTAACAATCTGATGCGAAGCGGCAATACAAGTTATCCAACTCACGAAGCCTTTGGCGTTGCCGTGGGATCGTCCCCTTCAATCTCCGCAAGGTTTCTGCTCATCGCTTGACAATGGTCACTTTTACAACGGTTAGCGTTATCCTGCCTGACCTTAGCACAACATAACCCTAGCAGGTCTAGCCTCAATGGATCAGACTGGGGTGATGGGTGCCCTGGCCGGTCAGCGAAGCAAGATCCCGACTGCATCGGGTAGATCAAGCTCATCAACGGCCTGAGCTGCTCACCCTCCCCTCTCAATCTGTGTTTAGGCTGCTGCTAGGTTTGGAGGTCATTGTCGGGGGCTCCGGAGTAACTTACCAACATCCTCGTCGGATAGCTCATGGGCCAAGCCAACACGCTGCGGCTGATGCTTGACAGACTTGCCGTACACGATGGCAGTCTTGAACACTTCCGTAATGCTTCGGTGAATGGCGTTACACTACATACCGATTTGATTAGCAATCCAACATTGCCCATGCGATCTTGAGATGAGGCTCCGCAGCAAGAAGCAAAAGAGCGCCACACGAGACTGGGCTGACTTACAAAGTCTTCAACGGTGCAGCGCGTAGATCGGAGAACGACGGGCTGCGAGTAATCGGGCTGCTTGCCCTTGGGCTTTGTGTACACTCGGACAAGGTTGAGCTTATCCCACATAGACTCCATCAGCTCGTCAACGTTCCATCCGTGCTCGGAGCTAATGGGCACCGCATTAGGAATTCGATACAGGAGATCGAGCTCCTCAATGCTGATTGAGTCGATCTTGTTTAGGCAGTACACAACGGGGATGTAACTATTGGGTTTACATGTTAGCAAACTGAGCTCAACTTGACCTCAAAAATACGTCTGTTTGCCACAGGTTCTGACAGCCTTACCTTCGACTCTTGGCCTCGAGGATGTCGATCAGGTCATCGACGGTAGCGTCGCATCGGATTGTAATATCCGCCGAGTTGATGCGGTATTCGCTCATGACAGCCTTGATCTCGCCATGGTCGATATGGGTCAGGGGTACGGTGCTGGTGATATTGAGGCCACCCTTGTCCTTCTTTCTGAAAGTGATGTTTGGGGGCTCCTTGTTGATACGGATTCCGAAACCCTCGAGTTCCGACTCGATCACCCGCTTATCCGTCAGAGGCTTGTTCACATCCAGCACAATGAAGATCAGATGGCAAGTCTTGGCGACAGCAATGACTTGTCGACCTCGACCACGACCATCCTTAGCACCCTCAATGATACCGGGAAGGTCGATCATCTGCAAGGGGGCGCCTGGAGAATACGGGTCAGCCTCGATGTTTGATGCACGAGGTGGCGGCTTGTGAGAGCCGCTTCGCCGCCAATGGGATTGGGCATCAAGCCGCGGACAAGAAAACGGCCGCACCCGCTGGGCAGGCAAAAGTGGAGGAGATATATCATATCACAAAATACTAACCGTTATAGACAACTTGACCAGGCACCGAGGTCAGGGTGGTGAATTCGTATGCGGCGGCCTCCGAGTGTTGGCCTGTCAGTCGACTCATGAGCGTACTCTTGCCCACTGAAGGGAAACCGATGAAGCCAACACTGGCAACACCCGTTCTGGCCACATCGAAACCAGAACCACCGCCACCACCTCCTCCACTAGGAGTCAACAGCTCTCGCTTGAGCTTGGCCAACTTGGCTTTGAGCTGACCCAGATGGAACGACGTCGCCTTGTTCTTTTGGGTTTTGGCCATCTAGTAACACAAGTTAGAGCCGATCTCGGTTATTCAGAGGACGAGGAGCCTCCTCTCG
This sequence comes from Fusarium sarcochroum, assembly GCA_013266185.1. Lineage (NCBI taxonomy): Eukaryota > Fungi > Ascomycota > Sordariomycetes > Hypocreales > Nectriaceae > Fusarium > Fusarium sarcochroum. Next base: position 7,929 of record JABEXW010000582.1, read on the forward strand.
TTGATCGTCGAATATTGTCATCTCCGATAACGTCGGGAAGGGAGTGTTTCGAATGGGATATCACGTACTTCGGCCTCAATATCTTTGATCTAGTGGGGGGACTGGGGTTAGCAAACTCGCTTTCCAGGTACAATAATGATGGTGGGAGCAACTACATACCTTGTCCACCGTGGTCGCCATGATTGCGGTTGCAGTAGCAGTATCGGCTACGGTCTAGAGTCGATATTCGGTCGTGTCAGGCCTCAGATCTCGGGTTCGTGGCCCAATTTGTGGTCAACAGGCACTTTTGGTGATAAATTGCAAAGAAAGCGTAAATGCGTGGGTTGGAGTCGTCAAGATGGTGGGGTAAATTTTTATCTTGCCCCACAAGAGTGATGTCAGCCAGTGTGTTTTGCTCGCAGCCAATTAGATTCTCCAGAGAGTTGCCTCAAAGAAAAGATGTTATTTTTCATACGGAGTACAATTTTCACTAATAGGAACGAGTTTGATAGTTTCATGATAGGTTTGTCTTGTTTTGTTGCTGTTTCGTTACTTGTTATATACAGGCTCTCAAACAATGTGAGCAGAGCTTGTCTGCTGATAAGACTGACATCAGTCTTTGTTGCTTAAGGTATCTAGAGCCATCACATTCATGCTTCTTCATAACAAGAATGACGCAAAACATCTTGCGTAGGCCTCGACATCCATTGTCTGCTAACCTTCCAGACAATCATCCAACCGGTCTCTACATCATGACCGTGTCTTCGTGGAAGAGGCCTATATTGTATTCCGATCCAATCCTCGTGAGCAAAAACTTTGCCATCTGCCAACTGCCATCCCCAATTGTCGATAAAGTAATAAACCATACCAAAGCCCTGTCTGTACCTGCGCCGTCCATGATCGTTATGCTAACAAAGAAAACTCGAAGCAGTAATGTAATAAAGTATGTTCAGTCGTGTGTTTGACTCAATCGTATTAGTGGTTTGAGTTTCCGTTCCCATTGATGCCATTGGTAAGTGTCTCGTGACCGGCGGTCGACGCCGTCAAGCTTTCGGATGTCGACCCAGGCGTCAAAACTTTGATTGTACCGTTAATAGGAGGAGGTCCGCCTGAAACCATGGACTTTTGGCTGATTGGCGACGAATGAATACCATTAAGAAGAGGCGGGCTGAGGTGGCCATTGACGAGATGCTCCAGCCCCTGTTCGACGCAAATTCGAGCATAATCCGGGTCATCTGGAAACACTTGAACTAGCCCGCGTCGAGGCACCTTTTTATCGGGAAACGGCATGCTGCTTGTTTGTGCGAGTTGAGGCATGTCCTCACCCACCAAGACTCCGCTAAGATAATATTTGCACCGAGGAGCGAATCCATGGAACCGACCGGCGTCTGGGTCTTGTTTCCACTTCTGGCATGTTCCCCATCCCATGCTCTGCGCTTCGGATTCCAAGAGTTCACGGTATTCGACCGAAAGCTGGAAGTGGCTAAGATATGGGATGTTGGAGATAGTATACATCAAATCCGATACCTAATCCTGTGTTAGCATCGAAGCCTACAGTTGGTTATTAAATCTCGGATGTTTACCTTGACAAAGAACATGTCCATGTTATGGAATTTCTCCCAGGCCTCTCCCTTCAGTCGCTGCTTCGTCTGGAAACACAACTCAGAAGGGTCCTCGTCACCATAATAATCGGGCAGCTGGCGACCAAGATCCCACAGTTTCTCATCGACAAGAGAGTAAAGTCGCCATTCGATCCGCCAAAGTGTCACCTTGGCCAGCTGACTGACAGGAGCGCGTTCCCAGGCCGTGTCTGAGAAACAATTAGTAGCCGACATAACGTTCCAATTGGGAGACTTACATCGAGAGAGATCCAAGTCCTTCTCGCCAAGCAGTAGAGCGGCGTGGGTATTGAGCACCCATTGTTCACGACCCTCGGGCGTACCATTGGCCTCTCGCCGAATCGTATCGTACCGACAGCCCTGAATTCGCTTGAATTTCTCTGCAATGCCAGGAAGTTTGGGGTTTGGACATGTGTCAAGCCATCGTAGAAGAGGGGGGAGTTTGTCAAGGCGGGCACGTTCCTGCTCCTCGCGTAGCCGTCGTTGTTCGGCTTCACGAGCAGCCCGCTTCCGTTCCATATCTTCGCGATGCGCACGTTCGCGCCGTTCGCGCTCTTTGCGTTCCTCTTCTTCGCGTTGACGGCGAGCTTCTTCGGCTGCTTCCCGCTCAAGTTGCTCGCGGTGCAGCCTCTCCTCCTCCTCACGCTGCTTTCGCTCTTCTTCCTCCTTCTTCTTTCTCTCCGCTTCGACCCGTTGTCGTTCCTCCTCCTCCTGACGGGCCTTTTCTTCAGCCTCGCGTCGCTGTTTCTCTTCCTCCTCTCGTCGCTGGCGCTCTTCCTCGTCTTTGCGTTTGCGCTCAGCTTCACGCTCTTCCTGCTCCTTTCGCTTTTTTTCCTCTTCCTCTGCTTTCTTCCGGGCTTCTTCCTCTTCGCGCTTCTTCGCTGCTTCAGCTTCGGCCCGCTTGCGCTCCTCTTCCTTCTTACGTGCTTCCTCCTTCTTCCGTAACTCTTCTTTCTTCTTAGCTTCTTCTAGTTCGGCCTGGCGTCGCTTCTCCTGCTCCGCCTCCTTAGCCTCTCTAGCTTCCTTGGCTCGAGCTGCTTGTAGCTCCGATTCAGATACGACTTTGATCGAATCAGCGTCCTTCATTTCCACGTCAGTCTCCTCTGACTTGACGTGAATCTGTTTTTCGGCGCTGCTGGCTCGGTCGGTATCAGCGCGATGAGAATTGGCACGTTTTTCGCGTCTGTCATCGTCATGTTTCTTGTGACTTGATTTCGACGATAACTTGGAAGAGTCCTGAAGGTTGCTGGATTTGCGAGGTCTCTCATCAGAAGATTGATTCTGCTTTGGTCGTTTCTCCTTTCCTTCGCTATCAAGGCGCCGTCGTTTTGGTGGAACCTCACTGTCATCCTTGTCGCCGTTACTAGGTCGATCGGGTGTGATACTAGCACGATGCCTCTTAGTTGATCCGTCGCCAGACACAGACAGACGATCCCGAGATTCGTCTCTTTTTAGAGCCTTGGTTCGATCATGATACTTCTCGGATAGTTTCTCGACCCTGTTCTTGTCGTGCTTCTCGTGTTTATCGTGCTTGTCAGCTGACTCCTCGTGCCTCGATTCGTGGGGGCTCGTCGGGTGATCCTTGAAAGACGAAGCGTTCGATGCCATACTAGCGCGTCGTTGCCGCTCTCGTTCTCCTCGAAGCTCGCCCTTGGATACAAGCTTTCTCCTCGGCTTGACAGTCTCGCCTTCTGATGAGACGCCAGCAGCATCGGAATCAATATGCTTGGTTTTGAGTTGTTTGTGAGAAATAGTTGGGGATAATTCGCGATCTGAAACATTGATGGATGGGATGCGATCTTCTTTCCGGGGTCGTCCTGGGCCACGCTTTGAGAGGGTTTCATCGCCATGATTCGTAATAGAGTTGGATCTTCGCTTCTCCTTGGGGCTCGTGAGCTTGGACGTAGTCGACTTCTTCTTCGGTTCGGGACTAGAGAGATTCCTTTTGTGCAGTCGAGCTTCATCCTTGTCCTTTGCCTCGGCCCGTCTCGCGCGCTTAGCTTCTCGCTCTTCACGATCGCCACGCTCTCGTTCCCGTTCACGCCGGCTGGGTGATTTTGTCTTGGATGAGTCGTTGTGGTTTCTTTTGTAATCGTCGTAGGCATTCTTCAGCATGTGCTCCTCGTCCTTCCAGTTTGGGCCCGCTCGGCGTCGCGCAATCTCGTAGTATGTCTCGCCTTTGAACCGTCTGGTGGGGTCAAACCCAGCCTGCTCCAAAAGCAATTCGACTACTTTGATATTCTCTTGTCCAATTGCTGCAAGCATCGGTGTAGCAAACTCTGGTTGAGCGGAAAAAATAGGACGCGGATCAGGATTGGCCGCTCCTAGACCCAGAAGCAACTGGATGACCAGATCGTGGCCACCTCTTGCCGCAGCAACCATAGACTCGGGGTCATTATATCCCTCCTTTACCTGCAGGATGCGTGCGACAGTTTCCTCATCTCCTCGTCCTGCAGCCTGTCGAAGTGTCTTGTCATCAAGGGGCATATACAACAAATCATTTCGCGTCTTTGTTGCGCGAACGGTTCCTGTTCTTCGTCCTGATCCAGAATTCGTAGCGGGCGAATAACGGGGGCTATCTGGTGCATGCGAATCCCTGGGATCTTGATCTTGGTGTGAATGGTGTTCTTCCGAGGTGCGACTTCGGTCACCCGCTCGCTTCCTTGCGGCCACGAGGGCAGCTCGAATCTCCTCTGCGTTGTCTGTTTCGTCGCTCACACGGTCGACGGGTTCTTCACCGTTAACGTTGGCTTTTCGAGGGTTGACACCAGCCTCTAGTAATAACTTGACGACACCTAAATGGCCGTTGTCGACTGCATCGAGCAGTGGTGTGTCTTTGTCGTAATTGACACAATCCAGATTGCATCCCGCTTCGATCAAGAGTTTAACGATATCTTCACAGCCATTAATTGCTGCAATTTGAAGCGGTGTGTTTCCAGCATAGTCGGCAACATTGAGGTCCTCGGGCCTCTCAGTAAGGCGCGTCTTGGCGCCCTCATACTCACCTCGCGCACATGCGCGGGCTAGAAAGGTCTGACCGTGAGCATCAAGGTGCTTCTTGTGGGGGGCCATTCTTGCAGGTGATGCATTAATATCGGCGGCAGGCGTTGCCAGGCTACGAAGTTTGGAGCTGCGTGGGTGGGGGCTGCCACTGGCAGAGGAATCGTCAGAATGGTAATCGGCGGAGTGCAAGGGAGGCGGAAGCCGCCTCTTCTTTTGGCCAAGACCGTTGCCGTTGGAAGAATAAGAAGGTAGTTGGGAGGAAGCACTTCGTCGGTGAGATCGAGCTTGAGGGGATATTGATCTGTTCTGTGAATCATGGTGCGATTTCGCAGAGAGAGGCTTGTGCTCCTTTTGCATGCGACCTGAATCGATGCTGGCACTGGTTGTTCGTTGTCGCCGGACCTTGCGACTCTCGCCTTCGTCGTCGGACTCGGCTCTGACACTTTTCCGCTTGTGCGATACGGGATTATCGCCCGGTTTTAGTTTTTCGCGGAGGGCTTTAGGTCGTCGAGGATGAGAGTGTTCAGAGTCTGAAGACGAGTGGGTGTCTTCGGCGAAGCGGCGGCGGTGCTGTTGCCGGTGATGAGGTGGAGACGCAGGCGCAGAGCTCAAACCACTTGAAGCGGCATCTTTGCCTCGTGACAGTTTCTCGCGTTCGAGGTGGGCTGACAAGCGATTCTTCTTCTTTTTGATAGGGTCGCCGCGGGCATGGATTGATGATGACTGCTTTTCCAGGTCGGGAGGAGGATAGCCAGCGGCCTTGATGGAGGATTTGGGGGCATCGCCATCGCCGTCGCCGTCGCCATCACTTCTGTCCTCCTGTCTCACCTTGCGAGCCTTGGAAGGGGAGTGGCCATCCTTGCCGGGCAAGACGATGGTTTCGGCATCAGAATCGCGGCCTTCAGAAGCATCTTGATCGACTGCTGATGAAGTCGCATTTCGACGAGAGTCCTTGTCCTTGTCCTTGTCAACTGGCTCAGAAGGCTTGGGGCTTACTGGCGGCGGTGTCGACTTTGAGATTTCGGGCTTCGAGTCAGGCCGCCGAGGGGAGTCGCCAGCAGGCCTCGTCTGGTCGGACTGGGCAGCATTCTGCGCATCCATGACATTTACCTGCGAGGACGACTAGCGACTACCACCATTCTGGTGATGATGGTAAAGACAGGAGATGACGAGGCGATGAATTCGCGTGGATGCCTACGCCCCTAGAAAAGGCGGGCGCAACAAGAGAACGAACTCGAGGAGGCAGGCAACGAAGAGACGCGGGCGCAGGAAGCAAAGATGAGTCGAGATGGGGGCGAAAAAACAAGGCTACGCGAAACGGAGGAGGATTGATTTCGAGGGTCGGAATATCGAGGAATCGGACAGTCGGAGGAGGCGTTAACGATATTGAATACCCAGGTACGGTAGGATGGAATAGGTAATAATGATGGTTGGTTTTTGGAGATGGAATTGAAGTGGAGGAGAATCGATAATTGCAGCCGGCTGAAGGTGTGAGTAAACCTTGTTTTGGGAGAGTTACGTTATGGCTAAGTTAATTGAGAAATGGAAAACCGTATACGGACGGGTCTTTGCCCAAGTCGAGAGTGAGAGTGCGAGAGTAAAGAGTTAGAGTGAGTGGAAGAGAGAGAGAAAGCCAAGTCGCCAAGGCACAAGCAAGGCCCCAGGTGCAAAGTTACAACATGATTGGACGGTTACGTGGTTCATTCGTACTGTCTTTTAGTCTGACCGGGTGTGAAGGCTAGGGCGATACGATACGGTTACACAGAGGGTCTTTGACCGCAGTTCTGGACGAATCAACGTTGCAAGTTGATTGACTTCAAATTTGAGCATGAAAGAAGAATACACGTATTCTTCTTGCGTGTCAGCGTGTGACATGACTATTGAGTCTGTGCGTGTGTATGTATATGTATATGCAATGTATACCTTACCCATTCTTTCATCGTTAACCATCCATCGTTAACGATATTGAACCTTTTATGCATTGGTCTCGCTGGGGCAAACCCAATGGAACCATGGAACGAACCTAGGTAGGATTAGTGATACCCATTTAGTGGCCACCTCAACCCCCTGCGGCAATGAACATGACACCTTGATCCATTTACCTTGGGGTGAATGAGATTGGATTGGATGGACACGAGTCCTGCAGAGCATAATCGGTTCATATCTGGTTCAAGAACTCATGCGGAAGATTATTATTATAGAAGTTTGTTATAACTGTACTTCCTTTCCTTACACTTTATGTACTGTAGGTACCTCAGTCAAGTTTCTTAGTTAGATTGTCTTAGCCAGGTTTTGCTTTACGAGGCAGATTCTCACTGTGTAGACA
>JABEXW010000583.1:0-19080 GCA_013266185.1 Fusarium sarcochroum
GCTGACTATTTAAAGCTCATGGAGACCTCTTGTAACTTTTGTCCTCGAAGCTCAGAGCCAACAGTAACTTCAATATGCCAGCCACCAGAGCTTCTAAGCAACAAAGAAATCCATTGGGCACGAATGGAGGAGGGATCGGAAAGAATAAACAAAAAACCGACAACACGGAACCAGACAAACTCGATAAAGCTGTCGAGAAATTACTCAAGCATGGAGGATCGATCCATTATCAACCTGACCAGCCCACTAATGAGAGCGCAAGCAAAGTTGAGGAGCCCGATCAGCCAGCGGGCGAGAGTATGGATGGAGTTGTGAAGTATGGCTCTACCACCGGAGCTACTCCGGACGGTAGCGACTCTGGAGTGTCTGGCGTAGGATCTGAGGAGGCATCAAAAAAGCCAAGCGTAACCGGTAGAGTACTTACTCCTGTAAAAGCCACAGACACACCTGGCCGTTCGACACCTTCAGACGGAACTCAACCTGACGACCCAGAGGATATCTATCACTTCAAAAGGCTTGACTGTTCTCTAGCAACAAAGATGGCGAGACTGAACATCCATCGAGAGGGCACCACAGAGGGCTACGTGAAATCTTACGGAGGGAAATGGTATAGAATCGTCAGAGTCGGGGAGACCGGCCATCATGATTTCGACATTTATTCATGTCGAGGTGATATTCCGGACGGCGCGGTCAATCTCGACAACGAGTCTATAGCCAGCGTCCTGTCCCATGGGAAATCTCAAGCGCATTTAGGTAAAATAGTCGGTCTTCAAGGCGTTGCATGCTACTCTGGTGTTAAAGGCGTCGTCCCAAAAGAGTCGAACACCGCAAAATCTGGATGGACCCTCCCGAAAGTCGCTCTCAGACTCAGAGTCAAGTGGTCCTACAAGGATGAGAAGGGAGATCAACTCGTCACTTGGGAAAAATATAGCCTAGTGAAGAAGTATTGGAAAAACCTGGGGTCTGATTGGACATCACACAAAGGCGAGGAGCTTATAAACAAGTGCATTGTAAATGAGGATATAGTTGTCGACGAAGAGACCCTAGTGGAAAAGGGGCAAAAATTCCCTAATTTCGAAGGGACGGTCCTCTTTACAGCGTGGGAACGGTTCAAGAACTATAAAGAATTTCAGCCTGAGGCGAAAAGAGAAATTTCGCCAAATCCCTCTCTTAAAAGCAGGTCTTCGCCTAACGCCGTCTTTCTGCAGAATGAAGAAGACGAAGAAGAAATCTGAATATTTCAAGGCGTAACAAAATGGCACCCTTGTGCTTCGCTGCGCTATACACTGTTATCGGCATATTAAATTGAACCCGGAGGGTAGGACGCTCGTATATACAACGTAACGCTCCTGCAACGTTTTCGTGACCCATTGTCATTCTCAAAATGTGTATTTATTTCTTGTATATCATGTTTCGGCCGATCTTAGTGCTTTTCTCATTTATTCCAGTCAAGAATAGCTTTTACCCAATTAATAGATCAATATTAGTGGCTTACCGCCTTGTGTTTGATAGTAGCGGAGTGATTATTGGATGCAAGCTCAGGATGGTAGTTACGAACATTTCGATCGACAATGGAGATGGCTCGTTCCATTGAATATATGTATCCTTATAACAAGCGAGTAGGCACTCCCTGCGATGACGCGCGTGACCAGCTCAACCTTCGGGAGCAGCCTCACACGAAAGCAAGATGAAAGTCACGCCTGTCTATTTTCAAAAAGTGCGCATATTGTGTTCGACAAGATCAAGATATACTTCATTTAGTGGTGAAAACCTGTCATTTTTGATTGCTGTTAGCCACTAATTTCCGCATCTCTGCCTCAGAGTGTCTTAGTTTGTGGCGGGGAATTGCGCGAAGACTTATATCGCTCTAGGAAGGACTATTTCGACCTATGGCAAGTGACACGCTCTAGTTCTCCACATTCCGTCCCTCGCTTCACTCGTATTTTCATGAATGGAGCATGTTGGGGTGCGATTTATGTTGGGTTTCTGCAATTGTGGTGACTTCTGCCAGTCGTCGCATCTCGTAGACTCATCTCCACCAACTTTCCCCCGCCCACGGATCTTGACAGCATTTGATTAAAATTCCGTGCATGTGCCATGTTTTGCGAGAATATGAACGAGGCTTCCATCTCCTTTGTAAACAGTCTAAACTATGCAGCCTGTCAAGTATTCGGCAATGTAGACTGTGAGTGAAACCTGGTCGCACTGGAGAACAAATAATCCAAATCATTGATCTGTACAGAGTAAACAAATGCAGGGCTAAAGTTTTCACAGCTACACGTCAATTTGTTAACTTTCCATCATTACGAAGTGTCATGGAAACGATTAGCTAAAAAGCTGTGAGTCTTGAGGCAGCGAAGCCGCCGCTTGACCTGCAGGCGATCTGACAAAGCTGGTCGAGCTAACAAAACGCCTTTATTGTTGAGGATTGACACCATGTAGGTCGCATAAAACATCAAGACTTGTGAGATATATCTAGCAATATCACGCCCATGACCAGTCTGCTCATATGTATAACGAAAAGCACTAGAATAGCCTCTTTGCTCCAGAAAGCTACCGCTACGTGATGGAATCTGGTTCAACCCGCCACCGGATATAGCGACGGGTGTTTCTTGCTACCGTTTCACTTCCACTTGCAAGCACAGAAAAGACTTTGTTAACCAAGCTACCTCGAAAAGAATAGTCTAGAATCAAGAGTGCAGCATTTTCCCTTGCATCTAAGGGAGCAACGTGCCTGGAGCCAGAACCTCTTGAGCATAAAACGACCGAATGCCGTTAGTTCAAAGTGGGAATACACCAACATCCACAGACCTGAGATACTCATCCTTTGTCTCCTCTGCCAATTTCGTCATTTCGCTCATCGTATGGAGGCATCTATACAAGAATTCATCATGGACCCTCGTCTTCTCGGCCTGTGTTTTGAATCTTTGGGCTAGGATTTCATGCTCTGATTGAATATTCGCCAGCTCTAGTTGAAGTTGTTCCTTGCATGTAGTTTCCAACACAAGCTTCTCTTTTAGCAGCAGCACGCTATTCATGTCAGGAGCAATGACAGGATCGGGGGCTTGGGAATCGATCCGACTCGAGAGTGGGCTGCTGATCGTGACTCCATTATCTTTTTTAGTTGGATTGGGAGTGGGTTGGGGTTGTAGCGCATCCCGAAACCTTGATCGGGCTACCGCAAAAAAGGTCTTCCCGACCTTCTGTTTGAGCTCCTTGTACGATGATACGCTCTGCTCGCCCATATTCCTCGAGAAAAGGTGTGAATCCGATGGCGTGTAGGCCCACATGTACTCGTCCGTCTCCTTAGGAATTAAACGGACTCGTGCCGGATCGATGATCAGACCTGCCTGTCGCTCTTTGTGGGCTACATATTACTATAGCTCTCAAAGATGAGGAGAAACGAACCTATGTGACCAGCCAGCTGATCTCGACACTCTCTTGCTAAGTTCTTCCTTATGTTATTGCTCTGCTCGTGATTAGTTGAACCTGATTCGTCGGCGCATCCAATAGCGCTTAAGCTTACCATGTGGGAAGAGTAACTAGGTGAGTCTACAGAAAGGAGTTGGCTCATTGCACCTCCCGATTCTTGTCTCGAATTTCCCACCTCAGTGTCAAGCGGCACTCATATAGACGGGCTGCCTACCTCTATCAGCGATCCAAATTTCACACCATAAGTTGTAGGACGGGTCACTGTCGCATCGGATAATGGACAGTTTTCACCCAACGGTGTCATTTGGGACATCCGGTCGTCATGTACTAGATGCAATACTCATCGGAGCGATATGTTCTATTGTCCTTACTACCGAGCACATGGTAGCCTCAAATCTCGTGTGAACAAGCTGCTAATTTCGTGACCTGGACTAGAAGTCTTTCCATCGTTCTATGCTGTACTTCTTGAACGCCCTGTATGCGATGAATTATATCTTTCAAATCATGAATCTGCGATTTGAGATTGTCCATATCTTCTGTACTGTTTAGAGAATTCCTGAGTACTATCGGCTCGGTGTAGCTCTCGCCCGGTCGAGGATTACTCCAAACCATACCATCCCTATGAGGGCCGTGACTAGATTGACCCAATGACTCATCAATTGCTGACCAGATGACGCTGGGTGTAGATAAGCGAGCGCCATTACCAGGCGTATCGCTATACGCTCGACTTGTGCAATACGTCCAATCCATGCTCGTGTGATCTTGGTCGGGTATCATGGTCGCTAGGCCTACCTTTTGATGATAAGAATGTTGTGGTACTTATACCCACGACCGTGCGGCTCGAAATGCAGATATATTATGTGTACGCTTCTTGAGCTGATGACCGATCCTGGCTACGCCAATAGACCACGACGAAATTGACATGCCCGAGAAAATGAACTGCTTTTTTAAGTTCAAACGCCCAACAGCGGCGGCGTACAGGTTTAGAGGCACCAGGCTCGACTACCGATTGCTCAAGGCAAGTTGAGCCAGCTCTTGGCACCGCCACCGAAGTCCTTGCTGCAACGCAGTAGTCGCTCAAACTGCGGAAAATCGTACTATTTCTCCCGGATATGGTTATCGAGCTTCTACGCCCATTCCTTCCAGAGACCAATGCGCACAGTTCACTCTCTTGAAATGATCGGTCGTAAAGAAGCACAAGTTCGTATCCTGACACATGCTTCTTGAAAGTATTTGAAATATTCCTTACCCGATAAGAGTCAGCCCCCACAGTCGATAGATGTCTTCTTCCCGTGATTTGCGTCCAGGACTAGACGTAGCAGCACTACTTCTAGTCACGTCGTTCATAAAGTCATAAATTACCTCCGCATCCATAATGCAGCCATATCTGGATCAACCATCATATTCTTGTCGGGTAGATCCATCGAGGTGGCTGTACCCTAATGTTTTAAAGCAGGGCGTGGTACTGGACGAGTGAAGAGGCTCAGGACTATTTCCGATCTAACTAGGGTTCAGAATAGTTGACTTTCTGGCGAAAAACTCGGCCTGACGTGTGCCAAGCCTATGAGTTTGGCACAATCTGGTACAGTACAGATCGCACACAGATGAAACAAATATGAAGTTTTCCAGGCCATGAAAAGCCGGGTGGAAACCTGCGCCGCAAGTAGAAGTCGTTTAATCTTCATTATATCTCTAGTGTATAGAGACGACAATAAATAAGAGCCTTGATGCCAAATGGCTTGTGAAAGCTACAGCACCACTATCTACATTCGATTACTTCGCCTCATTGATGGGCAGCATGGAATCCCTGTCGATTTTATCCATTTTAACGTGTGCGTGGTAATACTGCAGTACCTTGATAGGTCAGAGAGAAGACAAGAAAAGCGCGAAAGTGACATACGAACCTTCTGAGGGCACCTGGTATACATGACATTTGAGCCATGCTTGGTTTTCTCGCCCTCCTTCCAGGTAACATAAAACGTTAGGCCGCATCGATCATTCCTTTGGCAGGCATCTATAGAATCAATCTCCTGCTCCCAATCTCTAGTCCAAAGCGTCCGAGTATAGCGTACTGAACTGGAAGTCTGGGCGTTTGCATGGTTGAAAGAGCCTGATTTGACAGTACTCAGGGAAGAGTTGGAGGCCTCCACGTCGCAGACTGCAGCTGATATAGAGCGCCTGTGTAGCTCTCCAAAATAGCTATCGACCATACGTTTCCCTGACACCCTTTTGGAAATACCACATTAGTGAGAGCGTGAGCTGGTCAGGGGCGGCTCGACTAACTCAAGGTTGTCTTGGGTCTCCCAGGTAAGATCGTCCTCATCATCATATCCTTGCCATTTGACTAAGAACATGTTTTTACCCTATAGCTTGTTAAACGCGGCATGAAAAGTCTGTTTCGAGATCTATACGTGAATGATCGACAATGCACCAGCATCCATCATTTCAGGACGTTATCTTTCCAACAGGTCGAGAGAAAGAAAGACTTACATCTTCATCGACAGTGTGGCTTTTAATGCAATCTACAAGATATCTACCGTACTTGTCAGTCTCCAAAAGGACGCCAGAGGGGGATTGAGTTCGCCCAATGCACCCACAAGTCGTTCTCGTCGTCGGGTGGGCAAGTATTTTTAGAAGAGTTGCGCAGGGATCTCCTCTTATTTCGTGTGCATAAAACTGCTTGACTCGCTTGTCTGACCCTTTTTTTGCGTTTAGGAAAGTTTGAGCTGTTTGACCTTCTAGATGGCATAATCAATTAGCGGGAGAGCGTTTTATTGCAACCGTCTTGGGGATAGTAGTAGTCCATGAACCTTCCTTCGTACTTGTACTGATCAGACGATCAAGGAGTTTGTCGTACCACTGCCAATGTAGGATTAACCAAAACTCATTGATAGTGCTAGCACTGATACATGCAGGGTCGAGCGAAACATGCGTCCGCCTACTCTGTTCACTAGAGAACTTTTTCAACACACAAACGTCTTGGCCAAGCGTCAGAATTAGCTTTCGTTGTCCGATATAAGCCACCATCCTCTTTTTCTCATGTAGAAGAAGCGAAAGTTCATTCCGACCGACCCTGGATCCACACGATAGCTAGCGTATACTCCTTGGAATTCTGTTCATTAGTGGAATCAAATATGCACTCAAAGTATTCTTGACTGGACTGGTGGTGTGGCAAGTATGCATACAGTGCCCTGAAAGTTCAGTGGAGTACGTCACATCAACCGTCCTAATCTTGTTACCAAAAGCTGAGTCAAATGTCCTAAATTAGTCGCCAGCCCAAGAGTGGAAGCAAAATATAGATATTTATGAACCTCTACGAGTCCACCGTATCGCTGCCTTGGATGAGCTGTTAATGACCTTTCTAGCGTAAAACTGCCACACAGGTCCGACAGCCTGCCTCCTACATCGTGGGGCTCATCCGAAGTATCAAAAGGTAGAAAGAGGCTGGACTGGTCGAGCATCGAAAAACAAACCTCTTCCGGACCTTCGCGTACGTGAAAGAAATCGAATTAGTATCGCCATGGCCTAGTATTTTCCATTTATCATTATGCGACAAGCCCTGTCCTTCGTGTAGGACGAAATAGGCTACTCTTCACACAACCTCTTGATCGGAATACTGATCTGGGCCTTTGGAGTACATTGCAGGTTCAGTGATCATTTAAAAGGAGCACTGGTCAGCAGTCTTTTGGTTCGCCCTCGAAGATATTTCCAATCTCAAGGAACTTGGAGTCGCAGGAAGAATGAGGCTGAAGATAGTTTTAACAACGTCAATCCTCATGATGCAGACTTGTGCTTTTCCAGCCAGTAAAGAAGAGGGACCCTCTGTAGGGGATAAGGTATCTGTTAGAGTGAAGCGAGAGGCAGATCCAAGCACCAAGGATGATATAGCGAACTTGTTCGGGTCCGTGGCTTGCTTTCCGCGTATCTGTCAAGATGAAGAATAGCAAACTTAACGAAAGTTTCATCTTAGGTGCACAGGACGTGACCGTCCGCTTTACACTAGCAGAGAAAGATCTGAATAGCGCCTATATGACCAGACAACTTGACCCACCAATGGCCATAACTTCCTTAGATGCACCACAAGATATGTCCCATTCCACAAGTAGGCGAGCCTTATGTTCCGCCTCACTATGTGACTCTAGGTGTAGTTATAGGGCTGGTTGAAATGATCATCCTCTGGTTGTTCGTAGAGACTGAGGACAACAGCCCATATCGGACGGAAAGGGTTAGGTTTTGCGGGTGGTAATAACGGTTAGGCTTCACAATAATTCTCTATTAAGCAAAAGGAGGCGGACACTGGTTTCGCCTGGCTTTGCAGCATACAATACAATACAAAGTACTACGCCCGCCGGCTTATTCTCTGTAGCATACAGTGGCGTGCATGTTGAGAGGCAATTATTTCTTGCAATCACTTTCCAACTTGCGATTCATGTAGGCTATCTAACCCAGATCATGGTAGTGCGCACGGAAAACATTTGGAGCATGACATAATCACTATCTATAAAGCAGGTTAAGTGGGGCGCCAGCATTCCACTTCGAGTGGCAAATAAGTAAGGCCCCGGTCGGATTCGGGACACGATGTGATAGGCCTTTATGGCATTCATGTTTTGGGTTTTTTTTTTGCATACGTTAAAGAAGTAGTTTAACATATGTACCGTGACTGATGAGTTCTTCAAAGCGGTCACTCCATGGTCAGTTTTTTCTCTTTTCAAGTCCATCTAGACGATACGGGCAAAATTTTGGTACCACGGTTGAAATACTCCATACAGTGACTGGTGCGATGACCCTGCTTGCTATCGTGATTTAGGGTATGGCTTATTTTGTCTAGTGATTTACACCAGCTGCGCATATTGGATTTTCCACGTAGCGAACCTGCTATTTAAGAGCAGCTCTCTCCCTTCTTGCTGCAAGATAAGGTTAGCGATATCCCAAGTCCGTATCATCATGCAGACCAGATCACAGACTAGAGCTAGAGAGTCAACAAATTCAAACCCAAACAGACGAATCCTTTCTGTGACTAAGCAGGCGGACTGGGCGAGTATAATTGTCCAATGTGTGGAGTATGATTCCATTAAAAAAACGTACTTCATTGCTGTAAAGTGGCCCAGTGGCGAAGTCACTCGACACGAGAAACAAGAGGTTTATCTAAAGAGCCCACAAAAGGTTTGACGCGTACCACGTTGAGGCGATAAATCTTCCCTTATTAACGCTCACGTGATTAGATGCTCATGTTTTACGAATCACATGTACAAGTATCGACCGAACAGCGTGAGCTTATGGCCACCTCAAGCCCCTGGCGTTTAGTGTTGAACTGGGGTCCAGCAGGAAACGAGGATAGCCACACCATTTAGTTATATAACATTGATTTCACTACCATCGTCTATCAGCCGCAAAGTTCGTGTAGTACAGCTCTATCTGAAGTACCGTGCATTCTATTCCGGGAAATTTGGTGAATTGGTACGTATGTACCATTTTTGTCCATGGAAAAACAATTCCGACACTCGATCTGGCAAATATTGCAAAGATTGGCAGGTAGTCATGAGATTCGTGAGTTGCGATGTCCTTCCCACCCAGAATGGAAGGCGATCACTGGTTTGGTTCGAATCTATGCCAGGCTCAATCTGCTTGCTGGGGATAAAATCGACCACATAATTGTGTCCTAAATGCTTGCTGGTCAACGATGGTACGCGAGTTTTGAGTGTCGACC
Organism: Fusarium sarcochroum; assembly: GCA_013266185.1. NCBI lineage: Eukaryota > Fungi > Ascomycota > Sordariomycetes > Hypocreales > Nectriaceae > Fusarium > Fusarium sarcochroum. The sequence goes on from JABEXW010000583.1 coordinate 9,140, forward strand.
CCGCATACTGCAGCTTGAATTCTTATCGCAGCACAAAGGTCTTCAAATGTGTGCAGCCGCACGTAACTCGAGTCTACTGTCTAGTTTTACTGTTCTGATTTCTAATAACATCCTTCAAGTCTCTGTCCCTTCCAGTTTATAAGAAGATCCAGATCAGGGCCAGTCTTTTGAGCGAGTGCGGGCCATAGCGAGGCCACGTCGAGAACCGGGTCAAGTAGACCCGCGCAACAATCTGTATCTGTACGGATCTGTACTGCACCGTATTGTTGATTGCTAGATGCTGAACGTTTAGCTTTTATCTTGAACAAGAGTTGAGTAGTTTCGAGTCTACTAAGAAAAGCGCTCGAACGCAGACCGGGAGCAGGAGACGAGAGCTTCGAGCCTTGCACGTCCATGGAACGCTGAGTTACTGCCTCAAGGCCTTTATGTTCCCAAACAGAAACAATGGTACCAGGGGAGGCCGAAACGCGTGCCTGCATTCTTCTACTAGCGAGATGAATGTTGTCGACCAGACACGGCATTAATGTCCACCAAGCCCAGCAAGTTTTGTCCAACGTCAACAATTCACTGTCCTTTCCTACGATGGAGGAGTAGGCACTCGTCTCGGCTAGTATCTTGTGAAAGGGGAAGCCATTACGTTGAAGTTTCCTCATATCATGCTGAGACTGCTTCCCCTGCTTGATTCCGTTCGGAGATGGAAAATGGGGACGCTTATGTAAACAGACAATAGATAGAGAATATTGAATCGTTAGTCTCATCTTCCGTGAAATATCTGGAACAAAAAGATTGCAAAGATTGAAGATGACGACAATGGTTTCCCTTTACCTCTCATCAAAGGCTCAGATCTACCCGAAGTATTGAGTGGAGAAACACCAGGCGAGAGACTGGTGCTTCCTGTCAGCGACTTGACTGGCGGTGTAAAACATCTGAAGGGAAACCTCTTGAGCTTCCTATACATGATGCAGTCAGGTCATCGGTGTACCGTAGACCAGCACGTAGGACCTTGCGTCCATCTTCAGCACCACAAAAGATATTTATCGTATATGCGACGAAGGCAGGAAATGACCGGAAAGGCCATCAAATGGTGTGACCACTGATGTACATAGAAATAGGGGAGTAAAAGTAATACAGGAATTGTGCTACGTAAAGCTCCACTTCCGCAGCGACATGGATGTTGTCTAGAGGGCCTATGAGCATCCAAATCGTGAAACAAAGGTAGCGCACGTAACAATTTGCAAACATAGCACTGGCGAATGGGTGGCGGGTTTCACCAAGATAGGAGCGGGCTCTGACAGCACCCCGAGGTTGATGGATACTTGGCTGCTTCTCCGTGTTCTTGCCCGCAACTCATCCTTTTCAAGGCTAAATAGGCGTATGAATAGACATCTATGAGAATAGTTCGCTCAAAAATGGATTTCGAAGTCTAGACCTTGAGAGGAGGATGGCTGAAATGTATATCACTCATTTGGAGTAACCGGACGGATACTCTTTTGGTGCTGTGTGCTCTATATACTGACTGTCTTTTCCTCCCCACCAGCATGGAGGGCTTTGCATTATCAGCTTCTGGACTATACATCAACTCGTGTACTATGTTCACGTCGTGAGCCTCGATCCGATGGTTGCGCATCTTCCAGACGAAATAGTTTGCTTGATTGCGGACTCGTGCACACTACGCGCTCAGGCGTCACTATCTCGTTGTTGCCGTCGTTTGCATGCGATCTGCAATTTTATACTCTACCGCAATGACGTCAAGAACCATGATTGCTCTTCGGTCTTTCATGCTATCGCTTTGTATGACCAACAACATATTTCCCTGGGAACCTTGAAAGCGGCGAAGAAAAGCGGCGCAAGTCTTAAGATATGCCGAGTTGCAAAGAATCACCGTCTAGCGTCTTTTCGTAAGACCAGTTGCTCCTTGTACTCTCCTATCCATCTTGCTGCCAGGAGAGGCCTCGATCAAGTTGTTCACTTCCTCATAAATCACGGAATATCACCAGACGGCAGTTTAGTCGATGGTGGAGAGGCAAGGAGGGAGAAGCCGCCTCTTGCTGAAGCAGTATTCTACAAACAAGAATCCACCGCAATGGTGCTGGTCCGCTGCGGCGCCTCAATGCTTCATTCCTCTTCAGGATTCGACGCTATTCAGGATGCTGTGAGGAATGGACTTTCAGCGCTTCTCGAGCTCATGATCAACATGTTACAGCTTGACGTCAACACTGATCTCGGTCACGGCTGTACAATGGTTATGCTAGCGATCAACCATTCTCAGGAAAATGTCGTTCGGCAGCTCGTGACTCTTGGCGCCGACTTGCGGCTGCCTGTACGTCAATTAAGTCAAAACAGTCAATTTGTGGCCTTGTCTTGGACTCTGGACGTGGTGTCCGATAAGATGACCCCAGCTCTGGGAATCCATGACATCATCGACATCATCACTTGTATTGCCGCTCAAAGGCTGACTCCATCTCAAAAGCAACAGCAAGCGGAAGTTCTGGGGCGACTGCTAAATATTCTTCGCGAAACCAAGTATGCCTCTTCACCAGGTTCCATGATTCCGACCGAGGAGCTCAGTTTGTTTTTGGATGCCCTTTTGGAAAGGGCCTTGTCAATCGACGTCGTTGACGTGACACTTGCAGAACTCTTCCAGCAACATGGTGCGAAGCTACAGGCGGGAGTACTTCTTAGATTATTAGAGGTGCTCACATCCAATACGTTCACTGATGACATCTTTCGCTCTCTTCGCCGATATCCAAGACTGCTGAAAAGTTTCGATTTTGTGTATTCCTACTGCTTCAGTATCCCTTCGTCCCAGCTGACATTTATGATGGATTATTTTGTGAGAGCTGTCCCAGTAGGGGCAGTTCGTCTCGTCTTCAAGTTGAAACACGAGAATCTACCCTTAACGCTAAAGGGAGTCCAGGACCTCTTGTCTCGGCCGACCCCCTCTTTACTAAGCGCAGGATGAGAAGCCTTACCTGAAGCTGCTCCGTACAGGAGAGTGACAGATATCCTGGATGAGTTCCAGTATTTCTGTTGCAATGGCTTCATCGTCAAAGTATATCATCACAAATATGCGCATAGGAATGGGTGAAACATGGAAGGATTGCCCTCGTTCGGGTAGTAAGGATAAAATTAAGCCCGTTGTTGCTTTTGAGATCTTGAAACCATTTCAGTAGCGAGTGAGACGATAGAAGCTGGATGGCCAATTGCCGGACTGACCGCTTAGCAGGAGCATATACAAATCAATCCCACCAAACCTAACTATGTCCAGAATTGAAGTAGGAGGCCGCAACACCCATCACCGCAGAACAGCCATGTTATGTTACTGTACAGTTCCGGTCCAAACGAGTGTCCCCCGTATGACCCTAGACAATCACGATGAGGGCTGATGTCGAACAAGAATGCTGGGCCTACTAGACAGTCGTGGCGTGCCTGAACGACAGGTCATGGCAGGAAAATGGACAAATTATCAGGGCCGACCCGGCAGTTTATGTCACATCACGTATGTCCTTCATCCGGGGTCATATGACCTGGAAAGTCTTTACTAGAGCACAGGATGTACTGGGATAAAGAAACTCAGACCAAACCGGAACGCTAATTCGGGACACTACGAGCTGCGAGGGCGTCAGTCGTCGGCCATGCCAAACTAAGCTTCCCCTCTGAAACTACAGACTCGCTCTTGATCCTTCGATTTTGTCCTGTACTTCTTTCCATCTTATTGTAAGATATTTCCAAATATGTGGCTGGTACTACGGAGCTTCTTGGCATGTCCTCTCCGAGACTTTCAGACAGATGTAGTGAAGATATCGTACCTCTCGTATTGTCAAGGTCCGAGCGGCAAAGGAGATTGATTGCGATAAAGCACTGTGTAAGCTCTCGGCCTTGTAACTCCTCAGATCGTGGTTTCCCGCTGCACCAATAACTGCACCCAATATGCAGAGGTTCTCCTTAGGCGAGTACGCTGCATGTTGTCGATGCTGGAGATGATCTTTGTCACCACCTAGTTCTTCTAGTAAAGCCCGGCATAAGGCGATTACATGGTCGGCAAGAGCGAAATCTAAAGGCTTTCCCTGTACTCCGTTGTCGAGCTCCGTGAAGATCAAAAGGCAGGCATGCTCATCTAGAGCTAGCACTTGCTCCTTGCTCCTAGAAGGGCCAAGAACGCCAAGCCCAATGATCTGAAGGCATGTACAGAACCTTGACAGAGTATCGTGGCTCGCCCGCTGTAGAAACACGAGTTAGGTTTTGGGCTTGGAAACTGAAAACATACTTTGACATACCTGAAGACTGTACCCGAGGCGGTTCCACTCAAAACGCACCCTGTTCTCCTGAATCTGAATTGAAGCTTTTTTTGCCATGACGCAGGGTAAATCCGTCGCCGCTCTCATCAGAGACAAACTTGGTGATTATACGGATGGTGATCCCTGTAGAGATAAGTCTCATGAGGGCCTTATTTCTCTTCATGAGGACATGAGAAGCCCTGTTTGATAGGTACTCATGACAGGACAATGGAGCTCTTATCCCTAGAATGTAACTTTAACCTGCCCTATTTAGATCATGTAACCTTGTACCTTAGACTAGGATAGGGACTCCGCCGACATCGCGTATGTACTGGGTGTCGAACTGGATAAGCATAGCCACCTGTTCTGTCTGCCGAGTGTAGGTGTGAATAGCTAAATCGGCCGGGTGTTGAGGACCAAACGCAAAGCGAGGTTGTCTCGTAGCGTCGTTTGGAACGAGTTTTCATTCTTCGATTATGATGGAAAACTATGAGGTTGATATTGGACAAGAATGCCTCTTGGCAGACAATCGTGGCGCCTCTGGGCGACAAGAACTGTCATGTGATAGCAAAAAGACGAACATCCGTTCAGCATGACCCCTGTATGACCCTTTTGCCATTGATAGATTGACTGAATGTCTCGCGGGTGGGTCACGATGGCCTCAATGTCGATATATGTGGTAGCATGTAGATCTGGAGGCATCGTCCTCTTGTGACCGCTATTGGCTCCGGACCGAAAGGGAAGAGTTTAGTCAGCTTCCAACGGCGTAAGTGATGATTCAGTCATGACAGATCGACTACCGGACATGCGCAGTACTAGGAATCTACTAGTGTACCTACACGAGCAGTTCTGAATAGGCAAAAGCGATATAGATTCCGAGACATATCGTAGATGACAGTGTGAGTTCAGGGACTGTCCTGCTACCGTGTCCTAGGCATTTACCGATCGGTACAATACATCGACTAGCTTAGTAGATGTGCCATGGACAGGTTTAACTACCCTAAAGTGTCGGAGAGCTGATAAGTCATTGCGACAGACTGATGTCCGTGAACTGGTACGGCGCTGCATAACAAATGCCCTAGTCGTAGCTTAGAAAGGTGGATCAACTCACCGTCATGGATTGAACGTCATGGGTAAATACATGAGACGACTGATTCTGGCGCGGTTACGTATGCAAGCTCAAATCGAGCATCAGCCTTGCCTTAGCTACGCGAAACATGCATCTATCCCCTAAACTTCTTCTATTTCCGATAAGCGGCTACATGCCTCACTTGATCCTATGTCTTGGATGTAAGAAGGATTAAGATGACACATTTCTATCTCACGGTAATATACGGGTCAGGGTGTGATCTCTTACGTTTGAATTTCTAAATGTTACTAAATTTACATCGTTGGTTCCCATGTCTAGTATAGGGCGATTTAAAATCAATGTCTGCCTTCTTTATTCTGAAAACACGAATAGCATACGTAGCAGAAGCCACCAACGCATATAGAAACTAGCCTTGTAGTTTGTGAAGACCTCTTGAATTTCCATGAGCAAAAAGCGGACACACGTTTCGACCGACATTGAAGCATGGTTAGATCCCGGCATGTAACGCTTTGGTCGGTGAACCTACATGATGCTAAATCAGTGGCCTGGGAAAATTCCGAACCGTGGGCAAGTTCTTGATTCGTACAAGAAGATGATAAGGGCTGATATCGTAAGATAAAACAGGGGCTTTGGCAGGTTTACATGATTTTGAAGAGTCCTGATATCTGCCGTATCATCAAGCGAAAACGAGAACTCGCTCTTGCTCCTACTATAAATTCTCTGCTTATCAGCTCCGTATATCCACTCCTGATAGGAAATTATCCATCTACTATGCCTACAGTGAAACGCAACAATGATCCTAGCTTCAGGACGAGACAATGCCGCGCGCATGCCTCTAGAAACAGCCGGAGGACCTGCAAACAACTCTGTCCATTCTCTGGTAATGAAACATGGCTCTATTATCGAGTCAATCCCTTTACGCAATATGTCAACATGCAGCGTTATAGAAGTCTTCGCCGTAAGTTAGGCGGACCTCCGTGCTCATGCTGTGTGTCTATCTAACCAGAGTCATAGTCAGGGGGCAAAGTTTTAAGATTGGTGATTTCGTTTCGGTAACAAATAGCTCGCGTGTTCTGGGAGTCGAAGCGATAGACTCAGCAACAACGCCGCCACGCTTCAATAGAGATTCGATTGCTTACATAGGTGACATCAGAAGCAGCAACCCTATAAGCGTATATGCTCTTGTTATATGGATGTACTGGCCCGAAGAATTACTCGACCGTACAAGAGTATACGGGGTCAATGAGCTGATTGCCTCCAATCACGGTAAAGTCGTTTGCTTATTCTGCGGTACGTTGTGAGCTTACGATGCCTAGTTGATATAATCGATGTTACAAACATCAACGGATCGGTAAGCCCGAGGACATTGAGGAGTACGAGAAATGACGGGCGGAGCAGCCGTTTGTTCTGGAAAGACTATTTTGATTGTATTTCGAAAACCATCACAACTCTATAGGTATTTGCCAGGAACGAAGGGGCATATATAGCAAGGAACAGGAGCAGCCTTCTAGTATGTCGAACCTCCCGGTTAGGAAAGGGAGAGGATACACCTTCCCTTATGTTTTCCAGCCTGCATCGTACCTCGATATACCTACTCTTATTGCCTCGAAGTCAAAGACACCTGTTCATCTATAAGAAACTTGGTGAGATACAAGCTTCACATGACGAAAGGGTTTAGAATGATTCATGTTTACGAGACGACTTACTGGTTGTCATGATTACCACTTAATAGGATACAGAACGATCTATAACGATAGGCATGCACATGGGCATTAGACATTTTGTTGGAGAGACTAAAATATAACTTGGCGGGTTCTGAAAATTGGCTATAGCCCGAGAGGGAAGTTGTCACTAAATGTTTGGAAACATGGTTGAATATTGATGCTTGTCCTCCTAAGCCCACGCTGTGCTACGCGCTATACTACTCGCTTCTCAACGTGAGCTCGTGCTTCGCAAAGTCAAGGCTACGCCTGCCTTACCACTAGGCATGCGAGATACGATTTCGTGAAGGCGATGATATGTTCGTTCCACAACTACAGCTACTCTCTCTGTCCCGTTCCTTCTTATACCCTGTTAGACAACCTGGTGGGATCACTATGAAACTATATTGAAGGTAACTTCCAGATTTTACAGCGAGCGTCCTGTTCATCGCAGCTGAAGTGGCGCTCACTTCTCGGTCATGGGATGTTGTTTGTAGGGAATGGGTAAGACGATAAACGTATCCTGCGGTATAATATCGGTGTCGCATTCTCAGCCGTCCTGTACCTATTGCGGGTCATCTAGCTACGTTGTATTGACTGCATTCTATTGAGCAACGGTAGTAGTCAAAATTACTTGTTTTGGGTTGCCATAAGAATGCTTACAAGGCTTGTGACCTATTCCCCCCTCCTCCGTTCCCTGCTCCCTGAGTCCTAAACATCATTTTTGTCATATATCCAATCTCTGGCTGACTCAATGAGTGCGAGAATGGCCGGAATACGCACAATCCAAGAAGCGCTCCCATGGCGTAATTACCATTAAAACCCGTACTTCCTTCTATGACTGCATTGATATAGCCCGACTTCCAATGCGGTATTCTGATAATCGATATTGAGGACTTCCCATGGATAATTATCATAAGCTCGTTCCCAACGATCCGAACGTCGCGACTGGCACAACGGCTATACGCGGTAAGTCTTATAGCTACATCATCGCTTGTCCAAGCGCTACCCCGCTCTTGACGATCTTCCTGCTACATGGATTTCCGGATTTATCTTTCGGTTGGAGGTATCAGATACCATACTTTGTCTCCCTGGGCTATCAAGTCGTCGCCCCAGATATGCTGGGGTGTGGTGGGAGTGCAAGACCGGAGGATCTTGGTTGTTACACATTCAAAAGCATCGCAAACGACATCAAAGCCCTGGCAAGAGAATTGGTCGGTGAGAATAAGATTGTTCTTGGGGGCCATGGTCTGGGAGGCGCTGCGGTATGGCGAACAGCTATGTGGCATCCCGATTTGGTGCTGGGCGTTTTCAGCATCGCAACTCCGTTTTTACCTCCGCCAACGGTATTTCTCGCGCCAGATGATCCAGTCTTGACATTCCAGCCCAGATCTCGAAACGCCGGGGACGCTATGGGAGGCAATAGCAAAGGTCCACAGGGCGCCGGTAAATCTTCTGATTATCCCTGGGAAGGGGTTCGGAGTTGTGGCAAGATTGAGACTACCTATGGAGTCAGGTTACTCTTCAGGCATCTAGCGAAACTTCGACAGACTGGCTTAATCTCCCGCAGAGAGTCCCTAGTGTACTGTCGACAATATCTCCCCTACAGCGGGCCGCAAGTGGAGGGAGCGCTCAGATGGTTTCACTTCCAGACACGTTGCTATAATTATGACGAGGAGCGGCATTTCTTCCTGAACCCTGTCCAATGTCTCACGCCGGCGCTCTATATCTCCGGTGATCGGGATGAGAGCGTGATCGCAGGGATCGCAAGTGGTATGAGAAGATACTTCCACAACTTGATCTGCATGAAGGTGCCTGGGACCTATTGGTGCATGTGGGAGTCGGCAGTGGATGTTAATAAGCAGGTGGCTGACTGGATGGCGACGCTCCCAGTCGATGCCATGTGATCCATAGGTGCAAATTAGCACAACTCGCCGCGCCCAAAATCTAGCAACCACACCTTGCTGTGAATTTCAGTCCCCATCCGTATCTTGCCCAGCTTTAGCTTGTCCTGTAAACTGTTGCGCGGAAGAATACTAGAACGAGCCATGATAAAGTGGTGGATACAGGATTGATCGGTTTGAATGTCCCCTTTCTTGTGTATGAGAGAAAGAGAATGACGACTTATATTGGACAACGAAAGCTGACCCTAACGCTCGACGACGACGTTTGTGCATTTGAATAGTCTCCAAAGAGCAGAGGGATGGCGGCCACTAGTTGAGCTCGATCCTGTATGACATGTGATAAGACCAAGGGTCCCTCAACATCCAATATGACTATGTAAAAACAGTTGATCATCAACTGCAGTAAAGTGGTGTACACGTTTGAAGGCATCGAGCTTTGAGAATTGTTTTTGAATCTCCACCGGTTCAGGCTAGTTGACTTAGCTTTTGACACCATTACTAACAAAACATCTGATACACAGTACCGATCGCTAAACCCATCTGGCACTTCAGCTCAGCGGCCTCTTCAATCCGCCATTTGTTGACCAAGTGCTGGGCTATCGCGTGAAAGTTAACAGATTGCACGCGGAGATGGTAAAAACATCGAGGAGCAAAATTTGACACAACACATCATGATTGCCCGACTCTACTTGAACGAACCGAATATACCTTATGCCTGACCCTATTAGAGTCACATGAGCGCCACAAACTGTACGTGATGCCGGGTCTCTTTCCGGAAACCTCGTAAGATGAATTAGGCGTGCCAGTAGCTGGTCTTATGAGTCAGGATCGAATTTGGAATCTGCAAGTTACGGCTTGCATAAGCTTGTTGGTGTTACTAGCATCACTCTCGATTAATGCCCGCAAGTAGGGCTTATCTTGATAATTACGTCATGTACAGTAAGGACCGTAATTAGAGGCCGCCTGGCTT
>JABEXW010000584.1:0-77963 GCA_013266185.1 Fusarium sarcochroum
GAAAATACGGGATCCCGTCCGCTCTCCCATAGTCAAGCCACTAACCGGCGGATTAGTAGTTGGGTCGGTGACGACCAGCGAATCCCTGCTGTTGTATGTTTTTTGGCCTTCGAATTTCTTTTTGCCCTGTAAGATGGATGTTACATGGTCTTATTTTTAGGACGGAGATATATACATTTGCGTAGGTGGCGCATAGCGTCTATAACTAGAATGATACGAATGAATAATCTATAGCTTCGTAGGCTGATGAATACAAAAACCTGTCAACATATGTCATTTGACGCGATTTGGTACTTCAAGCACACGCCATACATGAAGCATGAAACAATGGTAGAAGATGTTGGTTCTATACCAACTGGTTTGAGTGAAGGAATAAGACGTGTAGGCCAGACTGATTGATACACCAGATAATTGTACACTTTTGGGGGTGAAGGGTGTTCAAATAGTCTACTCTATATCTATAGTAAACCACCTTCGGTCACGTACAACCTTACTCCTCGATGACGGGAGTGCGGAAAGGCTCCTCGCCGCAGTACTGACCCCAACCGTCAAGCTGAGCAGAAGCCCACTTAATAACCTTGCTGAAGCCCTTGTCCTCATCCTTGGGAGTGCAGTAATAGGTGTTGTCGGAGGCGCTGACCTTGCCTGTCTTCTCGACAGAGGGAGGATACTCAATCTGGAGCACAGGCTTGCCGGCGTCGATGTATGTCTGGAAATCCTCGCAGAAGGGCCAGTTCTCCTCGTTAGGATCGGTGGTGCCGCGGCACGACTCGAGGACAGCAAAGTCAAGGGTTGAGACAAGATCCTCGGCGATTTCGGGCGCGTTCTTCTGGCCGACGAGAAGAGGGTTGCCGTCGTTGGTCTTGATCGAGTGGGCGTACTGTGCAAGGCTCTTGAGATACTTGGTATAGTCGGATGACTTCAGCTTAAAGCCGGTAGGGTCCTCATCATCCTGCTGCCAAGCGTCGACATTGTCAGGGTCAACGGCGTCGCAGCCAACCTTGGCGGCAGCGTCGAGGCGTGCCTTTTGAAGTTCAAGCACGGTTGGGTTGCGGATGTCGAGGTACCACTCCTCACTATCGTAGGGATAGGCCAAAGAGTGACCGATGGCGGCCTTGGGAAACTTATCAATGTCGTCGTCCCACTCCTGGAGGGCTCCAGCGTTGAAGTAGCAGATGACAAACTTGCCAGCTTTCTATTTGATTGATTAGTTAATTAACTTGTTTTTCGCAATTCTCATAATCGTTATAGGGTTACCTTGAGCAGGGGAATGGTATCGGGATATTTGCGGGCATGTGCCATATCGATATCCCAGACCTTAGCCTTGGATGGGATCAAATCGGCGGCACTGTCGTGCTTGATGGGTTGATGAATGCAAATCTCCCATTGGACACCGGGCTTGAAGTCAGAGAGCCCAAAAGTTTCAGCTGCTGCTGCTGCTGCCGCGGGCTTTGCCTCTACAGTCTTGACATGGTCAGCAACACGACATTCGCCTTTGTGACGAGCGCTTACAGAGCCACCAAGGGCTAGAGTAGTAAGAGCAATTCGGTTGAGAGCCACCATGGTTGCTGGTCTTGAATTGCAAGAGTAGAATTAAGGTGTTGGAAAAGATAGGCAATTGCCTGCAGTAAAGTAAGCAGTAATTATGTGGTAAAAAGGAGGTGTGGATATAGGTGAGATGGCGCCGGATAGGGATAGCAGGATAATTTTAGCTGTTACAGGAAGGAAAGAAGCTGTTCATTATATATGCTGACTAGTCTTGGCCGTTGCATTATCGACCAATATCGTTTGTGTATATTCAACTGAAACTGATGCATGAGGATCCTGTTCCTTCGCAGCGTATGTTATGTAAGACGATCAGACGACTGCGTGATAGCTTTGTTGAACGTACGAATAGTGCAGTGAGAACCACCCTCATGCAACGAGACACCCGTGTTCCTGAGCATACACAGCTGCAAGTGCTTACTAGTGGGCCATATGTAACCAGGGACCAAAGTCCCAGAAAGCTGGATGTGGTATGGTTTGGAGCTGGGACAGTGGGGCGAGAGCGAAACGTTGCGCAGGTGGGAGATTAGGTGAATGTCCCAGTTCAAAGCGCCCTTGTTGCCACGACCTTGCGTCTACCACCATCTTGATCCGGCATGGCCTTTAGGTGAATTCTTCGGCTCGGCCTTTAGCAGCCCAAATAAGCTTGATTGACTCCACGTAGGCACTGGCTCGTGCTTTATCGGAGACGCTGGGGTGGCATATCTTTGATTGACCAGGACCATGACCACGGCCCACTCTAGCCCTACATAAGATCCGGGATGTTCGAGAAGTCTTCGGACGCTTGGTCTGGCGGCTCCTAAAGTTGCATCGCCGTCCCCACGGCAGCTTCTCGTGCTCTGCGAACTTCATCTCGCCTTTCTTCGTTTTCCTCCTTGAGACGTTCTTCAACCTCATCTCTGAGACCACCAAGATCAGGTGGTATGGTCTGAAACTGAACGCTTGGTGCTGCCTCCACGAAGCGAAGTTGTTCTGTGACATGCTGTACGATCTCCTGTAAGCGCTTTGGGGGATTCCGGTTCACCCGGGGTTCGCCTAGGATCTGCTCAAGAGTAGGGAAGAGCGTGTCTTGTCGGAAATGGTCTCGCCACGGGGCATGCTCTGGCAGAATGGGGTTGATCTTGTCTTGGGCGTTAATAGCAATACTAGTCTCATAAGTCCAGGCTCTGGCCACATTTCGAGGAGTATATCCGCCACCTCCAAAGAGGATCATGGGGATACCCATCTCTTTACAGAACTTGACGCAGGCTCCGTGTCCTTGGACTTGGAGATTGAAGCGGCCAAGACGATCACCCGCTAAAGAATCAGCACCGCACTGTAGAGCGATGGCACCGGGTCGAAATTTTTCCACGATTTTGCCAATCACGGTGTTGAACAAATGATCATATTGTTCATCAGTAATACCATCATTCAATGGTACATTGAAAGCGTGATGAGCCCCTGGATTATGCTCGCTCTTAGGGCCGTTGTCATCCAAAGCGCCAGTACCTGGGAAGAAGTTGTTTGGGTCGTATTTGTGAAAAGAGACAGTCATGACTCTGTCGGTTGAGAAAAAGGCTTCTTCGACACCGTCTCCATGGTGTACATCAATATCGATATACAAAACTCGGGGGTAGTAGCGCAGGAGCTGAAGAATGGCAATGACGATATCATTGATGTAACAGAAGCCCGACGCTTCAGACCTCTTGGCGTGATGAAGGCCGCCGCCCCAGGAGATGGCAATGTCAGATTGCTTGGAGCAGATCTTTCTGGCTGCATCGAGAGAACCACCGGCAGATAACGAACAGTAGTTGAACAAGCCGTCGAAGAGAGGGCAGTCGGAACCGCCCAAGTTGAACTTGAGATCGACTCCTTGATTTTCGAGATCTCGGGGTACCGGCTCAGGTAGTACTGTGCCAAGAAAATCAAGATAGTCGGACGAGTGAAAATCGGCGAGCTCCTCATATGTGGCAGATCTGGAGATATAGTTATCCATGGCGAAAGACATTCCGTAAGAGTAAATGAGACTCTTGGAAAGAGTCAATCGCCACGGTTTCATGGGATGAGTGACGCCAAAGTGATGCTTCTCTATGTCCGGATTGCAATGGAAGGAAACATTGTATCCTTTAGGCCGAGTGATACCAGAGTCCTCAGCGAGACGTTTGCATTTGTTGTAGAATTTGGCGTTGTCCATCTCGCTCGCTAGGCCGAGCGGCGTGTTTGTGTACTCTTCAATGATGGAGTTATCGCGGTCCTCATCTGCAATATGGGGGAGGTAGTTGGGTTTAGGCACCCGGTACCTGTAAGAATCTATATCCATGGTTGCGATAGGATGAGTGGCGTTTTAAAAGTTCAGACGCTTGAATGTAATGTAGCTTGGTTGATGAGTGACTGAGTAAGCCGATTTCACGAGCCCAACACCTCAGCTTGCGCACACGATGATAAAGTCTGTGCTACGTGCGATGAGATCAATAATTGAGGGAATGAAAGCGGTATAATAGTCTCCTATACGATGCTTGTTGCTAAAAGTCTGGCGGTCAAATTGCGTCGTTGGTTGATGTAGCTGGTAAAATGAATCGCCTCAAATCTCGAAAGTCGAAAATGGACAAATGCAAGCGGTTGGCAGTCGCACCTACCTACCTAGCGGGAACGTGGTTGGGAGCGGGGAGTAGATCCATGTATCTTTGAGCATGTCTCCCTGCTTAAACCCTTTGATTTTCGATTAGAAAGACTTGGAGATACTTTGCATGGAGAGAAATCGTCAGGAACCAACCCGCAGCTTCCACCTCTTAGCGTCTTTTAGTTCGAACTATTCCAGATAGGCTCTAGAACCCTACTACACGTGTGGCTGCGACAAGTGGCGGAGGAAGAGGCTGACGGGACGTCACTTGACATTTCTTTTGCTCACTTCTCAAAACTTACATCAAGCCTCCACCTTTTTTTACCAACATCCTATCGTGTTCAAAGAAAACGCCCCCCAAGAGAATACGTTCGCGGCTGCTGCTCGGATTCGTATCACACTGATTGAGCAGAGCAGAGCACCGCGACTGCCACTACTCTCGAGTCAAAAGAAAAGACAAGCGAGCAAGTGGGTATCGAGGTGAGCCGAGCCGAGTCATTCATTTCGAGTTGCTCTCCGCGTTCTCTTTGAACTTGAACTTGATCCTGATCCAAAGCGAGCCTATCACTGCTTTGCGGGTTGCTCGTCACGACCACTCCCTCCCCTGTTATTCCCTCTGCCGTTTGGCTTCAGGGCCCATATTCCCATATTCGTATGGGACCACTTGTTTCTCTGGCCCCTGCCTGTCCTTGTCTTGTCTTGTCCTATCTTGACTAGACTAACTAAACCATCGGACCATCTGTCTGATAGTCCTTCTGTTTCTCTTCATCTGCATCTATCCTGGTCTCGCGGTATAGCGCGTGCCACGCATCTGTCTGGCTCGTCGCATGGGTCTCGGGAGCTTAAACGTCATCGCATTTCTCTATTAGCTCTTGTCGCAGGGCCTTCCCATCGTTAACAATCATGCCTAGAGACGACTTGTCCATCGACTTCGTCAAGAGGATGCCTCAAGCCGAGCCCCTCGACCCCGGCTTAATCCTCGACGACTGGATCAACCGCGTCCAGAACCTCCCCGAAGAGATCCGCTTCATCCAAGAAGAGGTTGCCGATAAGGACCGTCAATACAACGAGTGCATACGTACGATCGAGGACCGTGACGGAAAGATACAAAAATGGATCAAGACAAATGGAAGCCATGAGCCGAATCCTAAGGAGGACCTTCTTCGGGCTCAAGTCCGTGAGAATTATGCGCGAGCCGATCAGCTGTCGCAAGAAAAGATCGCTTTGTGTCAAAAGATGCAGCTCATAGTGGACAAGCATCTAAGAAACTTGGACGTTCAAGTCAAATTACTTTACGACCGAGCCGAACCTGGCTTTACCGATCCTGACGAAGTCCCTTCTTTACTCCGACCGAGTGCCGCAAACCATACAGCTCCCTCGATACGCGCTATCAACCCAGCAAGCCACATAACAACTGCCGCTGGCCCTTCTACTCCTCTCGCCGCCGCGCAAACTTCATCGAATCCTACTCTCGCACGACTTCCGAATCATCCCAACGTTCGCCAAGCGCAGGCCCAGCAGCACGCTGCATCCGCCCCCGCAACGCCTGCAGCCAGCATAATTCTGAACAGACAAAGAGAAGGCTCGGCAGGACCTATAATGAAACGCGGTCCTCGTGTGAATCCTTCCCT
The DNA here is from genome assembly GCA_013266185.1 of Fusarium sarcochroum. Lineage (NCBI taxonomy): Eukaryota > Fungi > Ascomycota > Sordariomycetes > Hypocreales > Nectriaceae > Fusarium > Fusarium sarcochroum. The sequence continues at coordinate 5,776 of JABEXW010000584.1, forward strand.
CGGAAACGTACCAACGATGTCAAGCGGTCTAGCAAGACACTCCTCGCTTGGGCCTGGCACCCCTAAGGGCGGTGCTGCCGGAGGGTCTGGTCTTGCGAGAGCTGGTAGTGCAGGCCCAAGAGCTGGCTCTGTCAAGTCAACAGGAACGGCGAGTGGCCGTCGAGGCACGCCTACTGGTGGAACACGAAAGAAGATCCCCAACAAGTCGAATTTATCACGAGTCAAAAAGGCTTCGAATCGAAATTCGCCCGCGCCGACTAATGATAGCGAGCTTTCTGACGTTGACAGTGGTAGTGGGGAAGATGAAGATGGTGCTGACGGTCGGTCAAGAGGTACGCCTGTTGCTGATGGCAAGGATGTTGACGGAGACGACATTTTAGGAGACGCTGATGAGGACGACGAAGAAGGTGGCGACGACAAGAAGTATTGCCTTTGCCATAATGTAAGCTACGGCGACATGGTTGCGTGCGACAACGACAATTGCCCCTACGAGTGGTTTCATTGGTCATGCGTTGGACTGAAGAGCGAGCCAAACGGGACATGGTACTGCCCAGTGTGCACAGAGAAATTCAAGAAGGGCAAGTAAGCTTGGAAATGGGTGGGTTCGTTATAAACGATAAGATGAAGTGCTTCTGCTGCACTTGGTGGTGTTTACGAAGAAATACTGGATGGATTGGCGGCGGCGTTTCGGGACGGTATATACCCACATTGCTTTGGTAGTATGGTTTCTCACACTCGGGAGTGGGAACTAGAAATGCACACTTGCACTCAGAGAATTTTATGTTCTTGTTTGTATTATGAGCTTGGGCTAGTCTATGTAGGCCCAAGAACACACTGGACGACACCACGTCGAACTCCCTCGGCTTCTTCTCTCAGCTGTTCTACCTTGGCCCCCTTCTCTCGTGCCTTGTCGATGAAGTCGTCCAGCGAACCACCAACACCAAAGTACAAGCGTTTCGCTCCTACATACGCTCCAGCTTCACTACCCTCGGTATTCCGCTCTTTCTCAAGAATCAGGAAGATAGTCTCGAGGAATGCCTGAAGGGCAAAGGGAGAGTAGATTGTCTCGGCGCCAAGGATTAGTGTGCTGCTTGGCTGGCTATTTTCTGAAGGTAGGGCGTAGATGAGGTCGACAAACTCCTGCGACCAGGCACCGGAGACAAAGGAGAGTGTGATGTTTGATTCCACCAGAGACTTTTGGAAGGCAGCGAGGACTTCAGGACCAAGTTCGACCTCGCCCTCAATCGAGAAGACCTCCTGCAGAGCGGGCAGTTGAGAGTTGTTCAGAGCCCATGAGAGGATGAAGTTGGGTAGAGTGACAAGCTGGAGGACTGAAGGGTTGTAGTCTGTCATGATGAGAGACAGAGGCTTCTTTTCTGGTGTTGAAGTCATAGCCCATTGGAAGACGGCCAAAGACGGCAATGCAGTACCGCATCCAAGCTGTAGGTCTAGTGTTAGATATGGCACATTACATATATATAAGTCACATTACATACCTCCATCACTCGGAAGGCCTTCTGCTCCAGCGTCGAGATAGCCTTATTCGCAGCCAAGACCTTGACAAGATCAACACTACTCTCCCAGCTCTTGAAACCACCCTCATAAACACCCGTCTTCACATCATGACTACCCAGACCCTCAGATTGCGCACCAGCAAGATCCTCTTCCTCAGCCATCAGCTGTACCCTCACGTCCCACAGCTCTCTCCGCGGTAGCTGAAGGGTAGTGCCATCGTCAAGAGTCACCTCTAAAAGGCTGTAGGCGATCTTGGACGGCAGCCGAGCGAGTAGATCGGACAGTTGGTGGACGGTTGGTGGGAGCTGAGGCTTTCCTGGAACAGGGAATGCGCTGTTGTTGGCTGCGGGAGCTGGTGTAGGCTTAACGGCGGGAGTCTGTTCGTCGTCGGAGATGTCGTCGCCGGCGAAGCCAAATGAGAAAGACATGGTGAATAGATTTTATGTCCTGTCTTTGTCACTTGTGAGGCGTTCAAGACTTTGATATGAAAAGTTGTGAGTGTGTGCACTGTGCAGTGGGGCGGCAGAGACGATAGTGGTAAAGTGTCGGGCACTGTACTGTGTTTGGGTAGACACTGCGATTCTGCCCGTCATCAATTTTCAAGACTCTTTTTGGCTGTCAACACCACAACAATTGAGTCTTGAATCGTATACACAAATAATACATATACTCACCTAAGTCTCTTAACTCCCATCTCACAATGCGACAATCTCTTATGAGGCTGGCATCCGCCGCCAATACCCAGCGTGGTCTGAAGCCAAACCCCATGGCCCTTCTCCCTCCTATCCCTCTCTACCGCCGACTTCTCCGCGCCCATCGCAAGCATCTTCCAGCTGAGATGAGGGTTCTTGGAGATGAGTATATCAAGGCTGAGTTTAGAGCGCATAGAAAGGTGGACAACCCGGCTCATCTGGTATGTTACTTCCGAGGCAGAGTACACGGGTAGTTGAATTGACAAATCATAGATTGGCTTCTTGACAGAGTGGCAGCTGTATGCGCAAAAGATTGAAGGTGATCAGTGGGTGGGCGATAAGTTGGATGAGCAGAAGCTCTCCAAGATGAGTGGTGAGTAGAAGTAATTCTCATCTTGCTGGCTATTACTAACTGCATATGTAGATGAGCAAATACACCAGCTGTACGAGTTGATGCAGGCCATTCAAAACAGAAGCAAAGACGGTGGCGAGCAGGAATCATAGACGCAGCTTGTACCTCATGTAGACTAGAACCATTGTACATCTATATTAACCTCTAGCATGTCCTTTACCCTGTAACATCATCGAATGTCTATCTACCCTCTAATGCCTCCGCAATCCACGTCGCCTGAATGGCGCTGACCTTCTTGGCGTAGTTCTTATTAGTATAAACGTGCTCCAGAAACATGATGGCCTCCTTCTTCTGTCCATGTAACACGCTGGCAGGATGGATCGCAACAACGTGTTTGCCGTGTACTGTGACAAAGCTGGCATCCGGAGCCAACATGGCCGTCTTGAGAGCGAATCCTCGTAGAAAACATTTGAGGACTTGCTCAGCGCGCTCTGGGGAAATTGGAACAAATGGTTGAGGATCGGCCGGCGGAGCCTCGTCCAAAAGCTTCTCCTTGAGACACATGCCACGAAGCTGCCTTCGGATGTTCAAGGCCTGTCTCATGTTGCGCATGTTGATCTTTCGTTGCTTGCACCAGTTCACTCTGTCTGCATTCTCTGCTGTGTACTGTTGAATGGTGGTGAGATACGTAATAATATCTCCCTCGCGGCGCTGAAGCTCCTTTCTGAAGGTTTCGACTTCCTCCTGGGCCTCTTCGGACTGGATACTGAGGAAGATATCCTCTCCGGATGTGATACACGAGATGATGTCGATTGCTTCAACCACGCAGTCAAACTCGGGATTCGCAGCGGCAAGAAGGACAGCTCCCAGTGGCGCAGTTATAGGGAAGCGCGCCATCGTTTCTCCAACCTTCGTGATAGTACCATCATCGTTTAGAGCACCGAGGAAATGCAGATGAATCAAGGCCTTCTCGATAGCCTCCGTTTCCGGTGGATCCATGAGAGGGAAGGCGAGGACATCCTGGATTCCACGCGCTTTCATGGTCAACACCGCTCCTAGCACGTCGTTGCGAAGAATCTCTGGGAGATCCGAGTCTTGCATTGTCTTGAACGCCGCCTCTGGATACAGGCGGAAACATTTACCTGGACCTTCACGACCGGCTCGACCTGTTCGTTGTACGGCAGACGACTTTGAAATGGGCTTGGCGAGAAGAGACTCCATGCCCAAACGTGCTCGGTATTGCTTCACCTTGGCTTTACCGCAATCCACCACATACCTAACTCCAGGAACAGTGACTGAAGTCTCGGCAATATTGGTCGCCAGTACGATCTTTCGAGTAAAAGATGCCTTGACGGGCAAGAAAGCCTCTCGTTGCGCGTCCATCGACAGTTGGCCGTACAAGGGGAGAACCTTGATCTTTGGGACGTTGGAAGCCAGAGTTGCCGCGTATTCTTCGATCAGTTTTTGCGCCGCCTCAATCTCTTCCTGGCCTGTCAAGAAAGCAAGAATATCTCCTGGCAGCTGCTCTTGTAAATGGATCTTGTATATCGTCTTGAGAAGGGCGTCCTGGAGGTCAGCCACCGGTCGCGGCTCATGATGAACCACTACAGGATACTGTCGTCCCTTGATCTTGAGAACCTGAAGCGTGTTCTCATCCTGGTTCTTAGGTCGAACGTCCTTGAAAAACTCTTGGATGCCCTCCACGTCTGCTGTCGCACTCATGATAACCACCTTGAGTGGGATACCGCCACGGCCAGACAAGTCGCTGGCAAGGATCTGCTTGAGAAAACCGACCAGTAGATCAACGTCGAGACTTCGCTCGTGGATTTCATCAACCACAATGGCGCTGTAGCTCCGAAGATTGGGATCTCGCAGCAATTCCTGGAGCAGCATACCCTCGGTCAAGAACTTGATTCTTGATCCCTTTGGAACCTGGTGGTCAAATCGAACTGAATAACCAACCAAACCATCTGGTCGTCCCTTTCCTAGCGGCGTGCCGGCTTCTTGAGAGACTCGATGCGCCAGGGTTGTCGCAGCAACTCGTCGAGGCTGTGTGATTGCAACCATACCTCCCACGGAAATCTCATCGTCTGACCCATCAACCTTGATCTTTTGGCGCCTGCACCAAGGCTCTTGGTAGAGAAACTGAGGTACCTGTGTACTTTTACCGGAACCTGTCTCACCCACTAGGACAAGAATGTCGCTGCCTGATTTTCGTAGAGCCTTCTGGATCTCCTCGCGATACTGCCAGATGGGAAGTTCCTTGCGTGTCTTGAGTAATTTCGGGTCATCTCGACTCCGGGACTTGTCGCTGTGACGGTCCTTGAAATTCTTCTTAGGCCCAGAGAATGTGCCCTCCTTCTTGTTTTTTGAATCAGTGGCGGTAGCTGCTGGAGGCGGAGTTGCGGTGTCTGGTGTTGATGTCGAGGTTGAAGCTGTAGCAGTAACTTTCTTTGGCTTGGGTGCAGGCGCTGTGAGATATCCTTCCAGTGAAATGGCCTTTCCTCCTATTGTTACAGCATTTGGATCAGTTTTTGTCTTTCTCCTCTTGGCTGGAGGAGCAGAATTATTTTCGGCCGCCATTATGTCTCTGTGTATTGCTTAGAGGTTTGTTGAAGTCTGGGGTAACTTTTTATTAACGGAAAATTTCATTGATACTGCCAGTGAGAATAAGTCCACAGTGTTAATGAACTTAACACTGTGACCCTACAGAAGCTTTGGACTGCTATGGGTCTGATCTCGTTACAGTGCATCAGCGTCCAGAGTACTTTAGACACGACGGTTCCGAACGGGCCAGATAAAAAAGCAGATCAAAAAGACGTTCAGTTTCATTGCAAATATGGCCCTTATGATGTTCCCATAGCTCAACTTCTTTTCGACTTGGTATATACAATGGGCCACGGTTAAGACAGGACTAACCCTACAGTTCTGTCGTATGGATAACCCCAAATGGACACATTAATTCTTGACGCGCTTGCCCGCCATCTGTCCCAAAACAATTTCTATCTTTCGTTATGCATTGCTCGGGCCCTTACTTGATACGGGCCAGACGCTCTCGGTTCATTCTCGTAGCATCATCAACAGCATCGCTCTGTTTCAGAGGTTAGCAACAATCATAATGGTTAAACTGCGTAAGAAGTAACTTGCCTTGTTCATAATACGATCGATCTGCTTGTTCTGCGTGTCGACCTCCTTTCCAATGGCTCTGCCGACCATGTTCATCATGGACACCTGACCCTCGAGTTCATTGATACCATCGTCGATCTGGTCCTCGAGCTCATCCGCGCCCTCCTCATCTTCCAGGTTGAACTTGCCGTAATCCTTCTTACGTGGCTGTTGTCGTGGTCGACCAGTGGTGTTCATGTCTCTGAAGTTACCCTCCATGCGCTGGTTGGCTTGGAAACCATCACGACGAGTGGCTTCTCGCTGGTCTCGTTCGGATCGATGGCGTGACATGACTTCCTCATCTGCCTTCAACTTGCGCTGCTTGGAAGTAAAAGGGTTGCTGACATGGACAGCAAACATACTGCCGTTGAGGGTCTTGAGTTCGGCAGCTCGATCCTGAGCAATCTTGTTCTGGTTGGCGGCCAGATCGAGATGTTTCTCAGTGTTGTTCAGTCGCTCTCCCTGACCTCCCAGACGAGCCAATGTGGCACGACCGACCTCGTTGGCTTGTCGAGCCATTTGCACCGAGCGGTTGACCGACGATGCACTCTCCTGCTGAAGTTGTCGCTTCTCAGCTAGGATAGACTGGTATTCGACTTCCTCTTGCTCCTCAGCGGTCAACTCGCGCTCTTCACCATAGCCACCGTACGAGGTACCACCAGCTCCTGACTGTGGCTGGCCACCGTTGGGATCAGTCTGCTGCTTCTGGGCTTGACGTTGCTGAGCACCAGCGAAAAGATCATCTCGGTTGTTATCAGGCTCGCTAGGTCCAAAACCACCGTAGCCACCAGGGCCTCTAGCGGCAGCAGCTGGGCCTGGGCTGTTGTATCGGTTCTGAGGAGGAGCGTCGCCGTATCGATTGCCACCATAGCCACTGCCGGATCCATACCGATCCGCACCGTAGCCGCTTGGAGGTTGAGGGTTCTGGCCTCCTGGGGCAGGTTGGGGAGCACCATAAGGGCTGGGAGCTTGGGCGCCAGGACCTCCAGGACCTCCAGGGCCGCCGTTGCCAAGGCCAGCGCGGGCTTGCTGATAAGGAGTTACGTTGGCATATTTCGCATCGTCGGCGTATGGGTCTTTGCCTCCTTGTTTGGCGTAAGGGTTGTCGGAGGAAACGGACTGAGACGACTTCTTGCGACCAAAGAGAGCGTGGCGGCTGGCATCGTCGCCGTCATCGCCCTTCTTTCCAAAGCCAAACTTCTTCATGGCGGGATCGGTTTGATGTGGAGCTAGATTGGGTTGTAGTTGAGGGAATTACTCGTAGCCGCGATGAAGGAAAAAGAGAAATAAGAAAAGTAAGAAGCTGAAAGGAGAAGAGGACGGTAGCGCTGCCTTATGAGAGGATTGACCGATACCAACCAAACCTTGGGTGGTTACCTGCCTGCAGCACTAACTTAGGTACCGGTGGATGGATGGGGAGAGCCCGCGGACCCTGGGCCTAGCCTGGCGGGCGGTGTCCCCCTCCTCCACTAACAAATGGAATCCCGACGGAACTCAACTGTGCCTGACTGTACGAAAGTACCTTTTGTCATACTTTCAAGGTACAGCGCAGTGGCGTGCCTATCCATCGATTCTGGCATCGTTTTGGGGATGGATCAGGCGCTCTTTAGGCCTAGACTGACGAACAAATTACAGATTCCGCATGCCAGAAGAATCCGATCTACAGGGCACCAAGGCCGAGCAAGGCTCTCGTATGCCATAGGCGCCCAACGACGGGAGATACTTGGACCAAGGACCCTTCAATCCCGGGACCCTGGTGTTGCAGCCGCAATCTGGAACCCCTCCATGCAGTCCCTGAATCCTTAATTCTACTTTGCATGGGCAGCCATCATTTGTCGTGATTCAGATCTCTCAATAGTGACAGTGTGACTATTCTTTGAAAACATCTACCTAATTTTCCAAAACTTAGACTATTATTCGAGACGTCCTCGGCTTTGAATCAGGCATGTACGTGGCCGCCATCCCGAGCGAGTGGCTCAGCGCTTTCTATGCGTCAGCCGGTGGCGGCGCCTTCGTGTACCAGTCTGCTCAGCCTAGATATACCCAAGTAAGTGGTATTTTTAACACTCGTCTCAAGCTGAACATCAAAGAAGTTCGTCTTTCAGCTGAAGCGAGCTATGAGACTTTGAGGGTGGCTTGCATAGAAGCGAAAGCGAACCGAGCCATTCTCTGACGAGCACTGGGTGAGACTCCTGTATCAATATAGTTTCACTTGTGGAGCTTATTAGAGTATTGAAGAATGCCACAATCCATGTTCTAGAAGGACTCTGGAATGAGAATCTAGCAAATACCCCAGGAATAATTATGGCGTTCAAGGCAGTACTACGTAAGAGTGCTCATGGCTTATTTTGACTCTCCTACTGCATGTAAGTCCTTGTCTCACTTCTTGAAACCTAAGCTTGTTAATAAGCTGAAGTTGTCAGCTCAGAATCATGCATGGTGTATCCGTAGCTTTGAGGGTGAGCACGTTGTGTTGAGTCGGCACCTTAGCATCATTATTATCGACGATCTGATGTGAATGTGCGATTTCAATCTGGAATTTAAGGTGATGCTTATCTGGGACAGATGCTCGCGTTCCAATCACTGGCACTGCTTCTTTCATTCAATCGATGATCACTTTAAGTGCACCACGTGCTCATTTATCAAATCGAAGAAGTGAAAGAACTTTAGTTGCAGTGAGTCTGAGTGAGTGCATATGTACACGCTAAAGAGGGAAGAAAAGATCCAGCATAGAAGTTTAATCTTCATGTGATATGAGCATTTTTAGAAGAAGATATTTAGAATAGAAAATGTATTTCATAGCATTGTAAGATCCTAGATTTGAGTGGTATAATTTCTGGTTAGATATAACTCAACAAGACTATAAATCTCCTGACATCCATTTGTAAAGCAGCATCAGAGTGAATTCTGGGTTCTTTCTTTCACCCCGAACAAGGCGCGGAACTGGAGGCTCTCTGGGGCCGGACAGGTAGGCCCACAATGGCCTTGATCCACTGACAACACCCGCTAAAGACCCCCGCCAACCTCGCTGAGAGCCTGAGACAACAGCTACAGTATGAGTAGGTTGTAGGACCATTGAGGCGATCACGGTATCCCAGGTTCTTATGAAGCTTCCATGATTGGCCACTTGGCCGATGCGTCACCTCTGACTCGCTCTCGTTCCGACTGGCTCACCGGCAGGACAGACTTTATCTAGATTTTGCTATTGCTTTAAACTCACATTCAAGCGCGTTTTATCTTGCGCGTTACTGCCATCTTCAGTCCAATTCCAAGCCTTTCTATTACTTCATCCAGATCGCAGCTTCCTTGTCTCAATCGACGTCATGCTCTTCATCTCCTGAGCTGGCAACTGACCGCCTCAACTCATCCTTCCCAGGAGTCGTGATCAATCTAATATCGCTAAGCTCTTGCACCAACTCAATACAACTCTTCAAGGAATCAACAAGATGATAGCCCGAATACACTACACATTCTCTTTTCTTGCTACTGAATACCACGACCTATTATCATATCTCTTACGGCACACCTTATTACCAATATCTTGAATCTTAGTCAAAATCATTCCACCGTTTGGACCTCGCCTAAACTCATACACGATAGCTCGTTATACTAGCAATACAACCCAACCATGGCCTCCGTATTCACCTACGACCCAGATCCTCCGAGAGTCTCGTCTCCTTGGCGACAACTGAATGAGACGGGCAAGGACGAAAACGAACATGTCATAGGCTCAGTCCCTCGATCAACTCAGCAAGTCCAGCCAGGACTATTATCTGAGTATGGGGTTACCAAATTAGAGGCCGAGCCCCAGGAGGGACCTACTGAATACAAGCTCCATCTCCTCCTTCGACCACGGAGAGTTTTCAAGAGCATGAGTACCGCAGGCCAGTCGCGCCACGCTCGACTAGCCAAGCCTTCGACCCCTTCTCCCGCTGCCTCTAGCCAGCCTCGCCAACAGAGGCTTCAGCACTTAACAACTCAACTCTTGTGGAGATTACAGCAATCTTCACCCTATCATGCATCTAGCTCCAAGGAACTGGCCCTTCCCAGATTACCAGAGGACAATGTTGATCTCACGGCTCCTATAAAGCTGAACAAACTCATCCCCGGTCTTGAAGAATCAAGAGGAGCTTTGTACGAGATAGGCGTTGCTGACGATGGCACTCTCGTTGGACTCACCAAAGATGAGATAAACGAGAGTATCACGACGTTGAGGGTTATGGCCGCGAGTTTAGGATGCTCCGTCGAGGTTCTTCGAATGGTCATCGTTGGGGACTGCGAATGGGTTGAATCGACAGAATTGGTTGACAATCCTGTTACCTCGCCGCATGAGATTGTTCGAGGCGGCAAACTATGGGTTGCCGAAGCCCTCGTAATGCCCAACTTCGGTTTTAACAATAGCGCCAACGGAGAAGACGACACATCCAAGACAGGGCAAGACGTAACCCAGAGCGTTGCTATGCCTAGCCGCGGTAGTTCCACAACGCCGCAGCTAAGGGTCACTTTCACTGGGCCTACGACATCAGGAAAATCGAGTCTGTTGGGGACATTATCAACTGGCACCCTGGACAACGGTCGTGGCAACAGTCGGCTCAGCTTACTCAAACATCGACACGAGATGGTTACAGGAGTCACTAGCTCGATAGCCCAGGAGCTTATTGGATACAAGGATCGATCGATTATCAACTATAATCACGGGAATATTGAGTCTTGGGTTGATATTCATGACTGTTCCGAGGGTGGCCGCCTAGTCTTTGTATCTGACTCTGCAGGCCACCCGAGATATCGTCGCACAGTTCTTCGTGGACTGATGAATTGGGCGCCGCACTGGATCATCCTGTGTTTGGCTGCAGACGATACTGAAGCTCTCACTAAAAACTATGGGGCAACATCGTCAGCGCAAGATGTTTTGGGAGCTGCAGCAGTTGGTGTTGATCTTGTCAAAGCACATCTAACTCTGTCACTCAAGTTGGACATCCCTCTGGCAGTTGTCATTACCAAGTTCGATCTCGCCTCCAAGGCAAGTTTGCAGAGAACCATGAACAAGGTTTTATCAGCCGTCAAAGATGTTGGACGTATACCCAAGATCCTGCAACCTGACCAGAAGCAACGGATGGATTTAGACCGAATATCTGAGGACGACTCCACCAAAGTCAAAAACTTGTTAAGGGGCGTCTCAGAGAGTGGGAACCTGACTGAGCTTGTTCCGATTGTACTTACAAGCGCGGTCAAAGGAAGTGGCATGGGTCTGTTGCATGCACTCTTGGAAAACTTGCCCTTACCACCCGCGCCCACCGCTCGCGATTATGTGGGAATGGCCTTGAACCCGGAACAGCCAAAGTGCCTCTTCCACATTGACGAGACCTTTACTCTACCGGAATCCTATAACAGCTTGACTAGTGCACCTGGGAAACAGGCTGGGCCAGGTATTGTTGTATCCGGTCATCTTAGATTCGGGCGGCTTTCTGTTGGGGACAGGATTGTCATTGGGCCTTTCCCATCCGACGATGACGAACCTCGTGGATCAACACCGGAAGGTAGGTCATCGCCTGGTAGCTATGGACTGTCCATTTCACACCCATCTTCGGCTGAGTTGGCGCGTGTCGCTGCGAAGAACGCCGTGTCGGCGTCGGCGATCACAGGAGAGTGGCATGACGCTCAGATCGTAAGCATACGAAACTTGAGACTCCCTGTTCTGACTCTTGAAGCTGGACAAGCTGGCTCAATTGGCCTTGTCATCCAGTCGCTGTCGAATAACTCTCAGAACGGCGACTCGGACTCGAACCCACCTGCCGAGGTCAACCGTATTCGTCGTGGCATGATTCTGGCGATACCCTCGAAACACATGGCAGATGCTGGTTTGAGATTACAGGCTGCAAGTGGGTTCACAGCTGTTTTCAATGACCCGGATATCCAGACTCTCGCAGTCGGCTCACTTGTGAATATCTACAGTGCAAGTGTTCGCGCGGCAGCACGCATCCGCCGAATATCCCGCCAGGACACAGGATGGGATACCGGTGCGGGGGCAACAGATGAAACGGAAGAAATATTCAACCTTAATGACGATCTTGAGTCAAGTACTGGCAAAAAGGAGTCTGATCAGACGAAGGCTGGAACTGAGGTGGGCTTGGAGCTTCTCAATCGTCGTGAATGGATTGAATTGGGCTCGCGGGTTATACTGTTGGAAGGCGGAAGTCAGGATAAATCTGGACTAGAAGGTTTTGTTGGTAAAGTTGTTGAGATTGTTGATTAATCATTTGAGCGTATTAGTTTCAGGTTATTGCTGGATCACCAGCGCATGTATTTAGTTTCATTGTTTTGTATTAGCCGCTTCAAGTACATTTCGTTCTGCATTAGACGTCACAGCGCCATTTGCTTCAAAAGTTTCTCATCATAACTCCAAAGACGCCATAGATATATGCAAGTACCTGATGCTGTTCACCTAGGCCCTAACTAAACCGTAGAATAAGGTCCATGTCAAGACGAAGCCCGAAATGCCATTGGATATGCCGCCGACCCAGAAATCAAAGAAACCGCGGTAGAATCGGGAAGGATCGAGAGGAGCTTGACCCTTTGGAAGCGATTCGGGGGCAACCTTGAGGACGTAGAAGAGGAGAGTGGTGATGAAGGAGAAGATAAGGTAGATGATGAAGCCGTAGTAAGACTCGAGACCAAGGACGCCGGCGCTGACTCCGAAGAGGGAAGCGGTCAGACTGTGAAGGTTGGAGAGAGCCTGCGCATAAATTGTTAGCAAAGAGCACTTGAGATATGGAGTAAACTGCTAGTTAAAGCGATGTCAAGAATAGCTGACCTTTGTGTTGTGGATCACAGACTCGGGGACGATTGGGTTGATTTGGAGATCGCGTTCGGAAGGCATTGTCGCGGTTTTGATAGGGTACGTTTAGAGTGAAGTTTCCGAGGCGGTAAATGAGTTCCGCGCGGATAATAATAAGTATGCAAGACCGACGTATATCGAATGAAGCTATCTACGCGCTGGAGCTTGTTTGGTGGTGATGACAGCGTGTCGGTCCGACCCTGGTTCCGAAGACCGACAGTGGGCCCCGCCAATTTGGAATCAATCTGGCCGGGGAGCTCGCGGTACCTAAGGAAGGACCCCTCCACTGTCCACGGTGCTTCCAATTGGGAAGTGGTCGGCGGGGTAGTTTTGGAACTGGAACTTCTTTAAAGGTCCCAATCTGTAACTTGCAGTTATTCCTGAAGCTGCTATACCTATCAATTCCTCCAATTGACGAGTATTTCAACCACAATGTCGCACAACTTCGCGCCTCTCAAGAATGACCTGTTGCTTCGCGCAGCATGGGGTGGGTTGTCCGCGCCTCAGTTGTGAGAACCATGGGAGAGCTGTGCTGAGACTTGCCGTGTTGCGACTTAGGCCAGACCGTTGAGCGTCCTCCTATGTGGGTGATGCGACAAGGTGAGAATACCACTGAAACTATAGACAGGAGTGCGGAAGATTGACTTGTCTGATTCATAGCCGGTCGCTATCTCCCCGAGTACCACGAAGCCAAGGGCAAACGAGACTTCTTCGAATGCTGCCGCGACCCCGAAGTTGCGACCGAAATCACCCTTCAGCCCGTCCGCCGCTTTGCCGGCCTTATCGATGCCGCCATTATCTTCTCCGATATTCTCGTGATCCCCCAGGCCATGGGTATGACCGTCGAGATGGTTGACAAGAAGGGCCCTCACTTCCCGAACCCGCTTCAGAACCCCGACGACGGACAGTACAGCCAGGTGCTCGCCAAGAATGTCGATGTTGCCGCTGAGCTCGGCTACGTATACGACGCCATTACACTGACGCGCCAGAAGCTCGAGGGTCAGGTACCGCTGATTGGATTCTGTGGTGCTCCCTGGACGCTATTCTGCTACATGGTTGAGGGTGGTGGTACCAAGCTGTTTGCGCAGGTCAAGACATGGATCTACAAGTACCCTGAGGAGTCGAAGAAGCTGTTGGCCAAAATTGCTGATATCTGCGTGGATCATCTGGCTCTGCAAGTCAAGGCCGGTGCTCAGGTAAGTAACGACTAAAGTATGAGAGCTACGAACTTGTATAACTAACTCAACATCGATGTAGCTGACGATGGTGTTCGATTCATGGGCTGGAGAGCTTGGTCCTGCTTCGTACCGTGAATTCTCGGAGCCTTACCTCAAGCAGATCGCTGAGAAGCTCCCCGAGAAGCTGCAGAGCCTTGGTCTAGACAAGGTGCCCATGACCGTGTTCCCCAAGGGCGCTTGGTACGCACTTGACTCTGCCTGCAACTTGGGCTACAATGTGGTTGGTATGGACTGGCTTCACGACCCTAAGGAAGCTGTCAAGATTCGAGGTGACCGCAACATTGTCTTCCAGGGCAATGCCGACCCCGGCGTGCTGTACGGTACCAAGGAGGCTATTACAAAGGCCGTAGAGAAGATGGTTGAAGGTTTCTGGGTCGGAAACAAGGGCTGGATTGCCAACCTTGGTCACGGTAAGTTATGCTTGATATGATATTGAGCGGACTGAGTACTAACGAAAACAGGAATTACCCCTGGTGTGAACCCTGATAACCTCAAGCATTACTTTGAGGAGATTCACCGCCTCACCAAGAAGAACTAATGACGGAAATTCAATGTGCACTATGTTGATGGCGTATTTTAAGATACCCCATGTTGATGTCAAATATTGTGGCAGAGTAAAAAAAGTGTAGGGTAAACATGAGCAAAGGCACCCTGGAGAATAGACGAAAAAGATGTAACATAGTAAAACAGCATGGTCAAAGGTACTGGAAAAATTCATACATTTGCATATCATTGAATTCGTGGGATGGTATCTTTACTTTTCCTCCTTTTAGGTATCCTTTGAGCCTCTCCGTTGACCCGTACTGTATGAATAGCCTGGCCAAAACCCCTCCATTGGATGTCAAAGGCGCCAAAACACCGAGCTGTAAAACAACCAGACCCGATAACAGTCGAACATGGAACTCTCATTCCAATGAATGAGAACAAAATAACAACGAGAGACTAGGAGAAGAGGCCTTTATGCCTTCTTGCCAAAGAGCCAGTTCTTGCCCTTCTGAGCCAATGACTCGTTAGCAACCGTGGGTGAGACGGCAGACTTGGGCTCCTCCTCGTCGGTGATGGCCTCATCGTTGCTGGGCCTGCGGGTCAACTCAGTCTCCTTGTCCTTGAAGACGTTGCCAGCGCCACCGCGACCAGAGTGCTGAGCACCATAAGATTCACGTCGAGGGACACTATTCGCAAGTTAGTAAGCATGTCGAATTTGTAGGGATCTCTGAGATTGGGAGAGAAAACTCACGCTTCAACGTCTTGGCGCTTGCGAGTCTCGCGGGGGTCACTGTTCTTGGCCATGTTACCTGTACCACCGCGGCCGGTGGTGACAACGGGACCCTTCAGAACGGGAGTTTGGAACTTGCTGGGGTCTGTCTTTTCTGTCTTGGCTGTGTCGGCCATGTTGCCGGCGCCGCCTCGACCGTGAGAGGAGAGCATATTGGTGATGTGTGATATGTGGTTGTTGGTGAGAAGAAAAGAGTTGTCGTTGTTTTTGAGTGAGTTGCAAGTGGTTGGATTCAGGGGTTTCAAGTTTTCTCAAAGAATTAAACAAATAGAAAATCTGACTCAGAGAATCGGCTTCTGATGGAGGCGGAGGTCACACTTTTTAAGCCTATGCCAAGTCCCTTGTAAACGGATGTCGTTATTCACCCTGCCCTGTCTAGGAACCTGTTCCCATGATCAACAAACAGGGGAAGGGAAGAGAAAAATTCTACAGGTGCTGCTGCGGCCTTTTTCCCACCTACCGCCACGCCCAGACAGAGTGTGTAAGGCCTAGACTGACTAGGCCGCTCCGAAACTGGGCTATGCATTCAGAAGGCAGGTTTTCTTTACATGGGTGCTTGCTATTTCCTTTTGGATTATTCAGGTATTATCTCTCTTATCGAGAATTGAATTCTTTGATTAAACTCTAGTTGTAAAGGTATTTCTTTTCCCTCACCCATGTCTGCTGAAGAATGAGGCTCAGTTAAAGCCCATCCAAGTCAAGGATAAGTAGATGCAAGTACCCGTTGACCGGTTCCACTTGGCACTGCACTAAGAAGCCACGCCCAGTCATTGAATTTTGGTTGCGTAATGAATTTTGATGGCCTCGTGCTTGCCCCAGATCTTAGCAGGGTACTTCAAGGTACGAAGTCAATACAAGCTTTGCTTTATTTAGGCGTGAGGGGTTCAATAGTCACTTGATGCCACCGGTTAGAGATTATTCGTCCGTCATATATCAATAGTGAAACTGTATCTCTTTTTTCGTGGGTGTGCATGTCAGGCACAGGAAGGGGAAAGCTTGAAGAAACTGGCCAACAATTGCAACAGCGCATGTTGTTCACATAGACAACTACCTGCAAGTTAACGTCAGGCATGAGGTGAGATCCAGTTCATGATCATGACAACAGCTCAGAACTTCCATGAGCTTCTCTTCCAAACTACAATATGCAAGTGAGTGACTGTGCCAAGAAATCTTCCAAGCTACTGTACCGACTCCATCTTCGCTCTCGCCGGACTCCGAGATTCCCAGCGGCGCTCACTCCCGCTTTGAGGCGTAAACTCTCAATTTTTGCGTGCCGTATCAGCGCATATCCATAGCCGTTTCTGTACTGGCGTGGCCCGAGACAGCGGATGGGGTTAATTTGGTAGCTCCCAGCTATGGACGAATCTGCACGTAGCTTATTCAGTCTGAAGCCTCATGACCTCAAAGGATTGTGTTAGCTTAGCTGTAAGTCTAAGGCTTCAGCAGGGCTGTTCCACGCTCGTGCTGATCACCAAGACCCTGAAAATGGTGGCTCATGCTAATAAGCTTGTCCAAGTGCGATGACGTTTACTTCTTTAGACCCTTGGCTCCATCATGATACAATCTTCCTTCTTTGCTTATCCATTGCCCTGTCGATCCCACATGACCTCGAACCCTTTTTCTTGACACTCACATGCCTAACTTACTTCATGACAACTTCACCAACGAACCTCAAGCTAGGACAAAAACATGGTAAAAACATGGTTCAATTCCAAACGCCTGCGCCGGCATCTCTGCTCAGCAATTCATGACATCGCACCTTGTTTAACAAGGGCGGTACCTATCTATCCATACACCCATTGGCAACACATCTGTGAGACCTAGACCAATGGTGTTTGTGGTTTGGCCTCTTCTCCAAAGTCGTTACCTGTTCTTCTATGCCTTTTGACTTCCATCTCTAGCAGACATCATGCCTTGGTATGATCTGGACCCAACATCTTAGCTCTGGTGCAGGTTAGGCAATGTGAAAATTTCCTACGGCCGCCTAGCTTCGACCAGGTTGTTTAGTTTAGCTCTAATCATAGACGTCGTCGCCGCCGCCTTCGCCCTTGACGTTCGCGTCCTTGCGAATCGGAATCTTAATACCTTGAGCCGCAAAAGTCTTGCTCAGGGGTGTGCTTTCGCATACACCGGGGAACTTCTTGGCCGAATACACATCGAATGTATCGCTGAAGCACGACGACAGAATTGGTGCCCGACCTTGGTTTACAAGGGCCGGACCGCCGGGCACTCCGGGCCGCCCAACGTTAACAAACGAGAACCTTAATCTGTAAACCCAACGTCAGCAATTAGAAACCACAGCTTGTACACAGTTTTGTAATTCTTACCTGAACTTTCCTTCAGTCCTAACACTCAGGTCTTGGAGGACGAACCAGATGCCGGGGTTATCATGAGTGTCGCTGAGACGGAATGCACTCGCGGCCAGACTGCCAATCAGATTCCTCGTAAACATGCCCTGAGGCTGGCCTCCCACCACCGCCATTCGAGTAAGCGCATTCTGATCCTGGCCATATCCGTTACGGAAAGGGGCGCCTGGCGGAGGAGCGGGAGGATCGGCGCCATAACCGCTGTGTCGCGGGAAATATTGTTGGGGCGGGCCGTACGAACTGCTCGACGGGTATGACGGTGCTACTCCTGTGTCAGCTGGGTTTTGTTTGCGCACTTGTTGCTTTTGCTTCGACTAACCTTGCCCGTAACCTTGCTGTACCGGCGGGGGATAGTCCTGCCCATACCCTATCCCTTGTGCCTGACCATATCCGGATTCGCGGCTCGGAGGGAGTGTTTGTGGTTGATATGAAGGAGTGCCCGGCTCAGGGTTTACGAGGGTCGAATAGGAATAGCTGTTCGAGGACGCCATGGCGCCCGTTCCAGTTGACGACCGAACAAGGTTGACTTCTTGAGCGCCATCTCCGCTCCACAGGTCGACTGACAGCACAAACATGTTGTGATCGGTCTCCCTGGAAATATCATGTTAGTAGGAAACACGGCCTTAGTGTTCTAGCAACATCAACGTACCTGTAATCGACTTCCTTTCCTGTCTTGGTATCTATAATGACAAGGCGAACACATGGTGGAGGCGTAATTGGGCGACGGTCCTGAATGAAACTGTTAGCCGTTTAATCGAGACCCAATGGCCAGAAGCAAACGCACCTTATCGCCGAAACCGCACATGCGCGCACGCTGGGGTTGTTGTACCACCTCAAGACTATTGAGCTATATTAGCACCAGGGGAGAATAGTACCATTGGAGCCTCATATATGACTAACCTGTACTTTCGCCCTGTCGCTTCTTCAACTTTGGAGAATGATGTGGGCATTTGTTCAGATCCTGGATGTTGATCGCTGGGGGGAGGTCCCGAGGAAGGCGGAGGAGGTTCATCGTGCCTTGAAGGAGGAGGGTGTTGTTGGTGAGGATGAGGCAGCGGGTGTTGGCTCGGGTGAGGTGGTTGATATGAGGCGGGAGGATATGGTGGGAGTTGCGGCTGGTGGTGGGGTGGTTGAGCGTGGTGCTGATGCGAAGACAGCGAGTGAGAAGGAGGAGGAGGCGGCGGCGGGGGGTGTTGGTGGTGAGGATGCTGAGCTTGCGGCGGTGGCAGAGTAGGATGCGAAGAATGGTGATGCTGGGTCGGAGGCGGTAGATGCGGCGGGGGATGCTGATGCTGGTGTTGCTGCTGGTAGCTATGGATAGGTGGTACACTGGAAGAGTAGCCAGGGCCAGGGCCAGGCAATCGTTGCGACATGTCGGGCGGGTGATATGCTGAGTTCATAGCGATCGCTATCGGTAGAGCTGTCGAGCAGTGTCGAGTATATATAGAGTAGAGAAGAACAAGACGTGTTTGTACGATGGGCGATCGATAGCAGACGAAGCGAGGAGGAGAAGATGCGCGGACAAGGCGAGCTATAAGAGCAGAACGCTCCTGACAGTTGGGGTTTGTGTCCCGTCGGCGTCGAGCCAAAGAAATAGCGTAGCGAATGCGAAGCGAAGCGAAGGAAGGAAGTCAGGTCAAGACAAAACCAGACAACAAGTCTCGCGAAGAGAAGAAAGCGCCAAGACGCGAAAGCCACCAAAGGAGAGGCCGACGATGCAATGTATGTATGTAAAGTACCTTGAAGTATGTCGTCTTGTCGCGCGGGCGGCGGCAGGTGGAGAACCCAGAAGCCCGGCTGAAGGTAAAGTGTAAATTGAAGTTTGGGGTGGAGGTTTAGCTCCCAAGTGGCGCGGGCCGGGAGCGCTAAAAGGGTCTCCCAATTCCCTGCTGGGGTCCGTCTCTTTAAGGGTTTGAGTCGGTGGGTACTAACGTATCGTCAGAATATGATTTTCAATTATCCCAATACAGTGGTTAAGGTAGGCCATGTCCGAGAGTTAGATATTTAGATTTAGACACAAACTTCAGTAGATCAAAGGCTTGTCCAAACCGGTGACCAGGTTAGAGGGAGACTACCTAGGCCAAGACTTTGGGCCGAGGAGCTGACAGGAAAAAAGTCAACCATTGCCTATACAAGAGCTTGTTGCGACTGAGACTGAGACCTTGACCCAAGACTGAGACCTTGAACCAGGACTAGGTCTTCGGGGCTTATACAGAAGCGCGTCAGCGAGGAGAAGAAAAAAGGAAAAAGAGAAGGTTGATGGGACGTCAGACACACACACCGAGAACTCAGGATACGCCGCGAGTGGTCACGCAAACATCCCCAAGACGAGAAAAGAAATGTGCACATAGCGACAGCAGGCCACATGATACTATCTACAGGACGTACAGTAGCACGGGGGAGGCACACCATTCTTGGATCCAATTGCTAGAGAACAACTGTTTGCCCAATTGAAACAGAAGCAAGCCACTCTGCTCACTGCATGGTGCACATCCCTATAGTAGTATAGGTAATGACTGTTGAGGATGTTTCGGTTTATCCCTACTCGCGAGACATCGAAGTGACCCATGCTAGGGCCTCGAGTGTCAATGTCTTGCTTCTCGCCGTCTTTGTTCAACGCCTTTTCATTGTGTCTCAACTTGATACTCGACGGACTCTTTGTTCGTCCCGTCCCGTTGTCAGTTCCGGACTAACCTCGGATAGATTTGGCTGGAGTGACTGCTGCATAACTGGTGTGAATGCAACATTTGTACCTTGGTGGTTGGGCTCTGCAGCAACGAGACGCTGCAATAACAACCTAACTTGGATGAACGATAAGACAAAAGGCAGTGTTGCCAGAACGTAATTCCGATAATTCAAAGTCAATTGATAGCTGGCATAAAATATACTGCGCTAATTGTCGTTATCATTTAGCTTAGTCTAGCCCATCATGTAACTTAGTGGTCATCATCTCTTCAACTCCTCACTTACCGACTCAATGGTACGTGACTCTATCCTCAACAGCGTGTTATCTTTGTGCCCTTCAATTGGTGGACCTACTGAGACGCCCCCGATAGTCGGTCTGCGTCAGTGGTGGTTTCCTTTGGTGGTACCTGATTAGAGCCCCAATCAGGGCGCTCCAGCGTATGAATGCTGGTGCCACAACGAACGTTCCTGCCCCGCCATCATGTTGACCAGCCCCGCAGTCGGAGTCATTAGCAGTCACCACAGACAATAATAAATTCCCCGGCTGCCTTGCTTGCGCGATCGTGACTGTCCTAATACAAACTGAAGCCCAAGAGAAGGACTATAGTAATATTCAGTTGCCAGCCATGGATCTCGTCAACAGGTTGGTCTCTTCTGTTGAGAAGGGTTGGGCAATGAATGTCTGGCCCTTGACATCCCACTTTCGTTGTGCGCAGACACTGATGCCAAATCCCCTCTAGTCTCGAAGGCCGTCTTCTCTTTGCTGTACCCAAGAGTGAGTTCTATCTACGCAAACATGTTGTACTCTTGACTTATGTTAATTTTCTTGCAGAGGGTCGGCTCAATGCTGCTACACTCAATCTCCTCGAGGGCGCCGACGTCCAGTTCCGTCGCGAGAACCGCCTCGACATTGCCCTCGTCAAGAACCTCCCTATCGCCCTGATCTTCCTCCCCGCTGCCGACATTCCTACTTTCGTCGGTGAGGGCCGTTGCGACCTTGGTATCACCGGATGGGACCAAGTTCAGGAGCACGATGCTTCCGTCCGCGCATACAACCACTTGCGACGCAGCTCAGTGGACCTGTCTGCCTCTGAGGACAAGGTAGCTGGCTCTGATATGGTCATGGAGTTGGGCTTTGGAAGCTGCAAGCTTCAGGTTCAGGTTCCCGAGAAGGGCCCATACAAGACCCCTCAAGATCTCGTTGGAAAGACCATTGGGACTAGCTTCGTTCATCTGGCCGCCGATTATTTCTTGAAGCTTGAGCAGGGTGAGGGCGCTGAGGGCGAATTGTCCCCTCGTAAGATGCGCACCAAGATTGTTGAGCTGAGCGGCAGTGTTGAGGCTGCTTGTGCTCTTGGCGTCGCTGAGGGCATTGTCGATCTTGTTGGTACGTGGCACTAGCCCTGTTTCACCTACTGAGATGTATTGTGGCTAACAATTGATGTTCAGAATCCGGAGAGACCATGAGGGCTGCTGGCCTCAAGGCTATTGACACCGTCGTCGACTCTACTGCCGTCCTCATCAAGTCAAAGTCGCCTTCCAACCCTGAGCTTATCGACCTCATCACGTCGCGCATCCGAGGTGTTATCACTGCCAAGAGTTATGTGCTTTGCCAGTACAACGTCGAGCGAAGCCGTCTGGTCGAGGCGACCCAGGTCACACCTGGGAAGCGCTCAGCAACAGTTACAACTCTAGACGAGGAGGGCTGGGTTGCTGTGAGCTCGATGGTCGAGAAGAAGAAGATTGCTCTGGTCATGGACGATTTGACCCGAATTGGTGCTCAGGATATCCTTGTGCTCGACATTCACAATGCACGATAAAGGAAGAGATCCATCGGATTAGATAAGAGGCGTTGATATGCATCAGGTAGGCGTGGGATTCATGGGCAAACGGCGCTCTGGAAAATCAAGGGCTGGTTGGGTATGGGCTAGGGCTAAAAGAGAGGGAATGAGTGACAGCGGATGGCTGCATGTAAACGCCATTCTGCCCCGTTATAATGAGATATCCCTATTGGAGCTTCAATTGCCTTTCTTTTTCCATGGCTGAAGATCGGAAAGCCGTGCCTGCGCTTGTGCCTGGCCCGAACCTGGACGGGAAGCTCGATACGAAGGATCGGCGCTGCATACGTCGCATCACGATGAGGCTGATGGGTGTGCAATGGTGGCTTGGCGGACAGCTTTGGATAATAACGTCGGAGCAACATGTAATAGCATGGCTTAGCCAGTGGTCGCAGTACTGA
Organism: Fusarium sarcochroum; assembly: GCA_013266185.1. NCBI lineage: Eukaryota > Fungi > Ascomycota > Sordariomycetes > Hypocreales > Nectriaceae > Fusarium > Fusarium sarcochroum. The sequence continues at coordinate 28,139 of JABEXW010000584.1, forward strand.
CCACGTATTGAGGCTCATCAAAATATTGGATGACTTGATGATTCTTTTGAGTTTCCAGTGGGCTTCTTTACCTGCATAAAGTTTCTCAAAAACGCATCTAGCAGGGATCGTGTTGATCGGGAGCCTCGGGAATCCTGTGGGCATTAGCAACCACGCGATGACCTCACTAGGGCGGCTACGTAAGTGAGCCACAACCGCCTCATAAGCGTCTTTGTTTGATTCACTCACGACCTTGGTCAAATACCTAAAAAGAAGGTTGTTTCCCTTCTTGGTATTCACTTTTTAACCCTGCTTAATACACTATTCACCATTTCATTTCATTTCCGACGTTCGTTAATACTCACCCATCAATCAATCAATCAATCACAGCCGTCATGGTCAAGATGGGTCCTCCACTTCAGAATGCTGGTAACCAGCCCTCAACACTCTACTCAGTGGGTCTCCCCTCGTCAAGACATCATTTCTCCCAGTTGAGGTCATTGCACAGAGAGAAGAGGAGTCCCCTCATTTTCTCTGGTACGAAGGATTCTCACGATGTCGGAATGAGCCTGATGGTGCTCTATGTTGGTCGTAATTATACTAACATGGATCTCTTTAGCTTGTCATGACGCCCGTCAACATAACCGTATTCCTCCTTTCACTCCTCCTGGTCGACTTCCGTCATACTGCTGGCCGCAACAACTTCTACGGTACTGGTAACCAGCAATCAAAATGGGTGCCGCGATGGCTCCTCCAGCCGTATCAACATATTGGGCATGATGACCACGATGCTCACGGTCGCTGGCATTACCACAGCAAGCAGAAGAAGCTTATGAAGATGGAAGCGGATGAGGCTTTTCAGATGCATTCGACTGTGCTCGTGTTCCTGGCTGTTGCTTTGGGCGTAGCCACGAGCGCTGTTTGGTTCTTGACGAACCGTCTATATTACGGCGTCGCTGCTCTCGTCGAGACTCATGCCATCAATCATACCGCCCCGCCTCCAGGATTATCAACATGATGCAGCCAAGGAGATATGTTCCGCGGCTTTTAATGACATCCGAAGCTCTGCCAAGAACAAAAGCCCCCTGCAATGGATATCGCGGGGTGGTATCGCAGTTTGACTCCATCCTCGATCCTGCAAACATGACCTTATAATTTCCCGACCGCAAGAAGGATCTGGCATGCGTCGATATTGATGTCGAAGCCTTCTCTTGCTTGAGAAATCAATCTCCCTCGCTTTAATTACGGTCCTTGGCGATCCTCCCGGCGATCAGGAGTGTCTCACATTAAGAGCAACGGCATCTACATCATCATCGTCACCGGCTTTAACAGTATGACCACACAATGCACTGACCTCTAACGTCGATCAAAAGTGGCATCATCGCGGGTGTTGAACTCGATGCGAGAATTTCAGGGGTCTCTGTGGGTCGTGACATGCGTTTCGAACCCCTGGACGTGTCAGTCGAGGGGACATTGCGTTGTATGAATCAAGTGAATTGATGATAATGATCATGTATTTTTATTTTTGTTTTTATTTTTATTCTTATTTTTAGCCTTGTTGAAAAAGAGGGAGCAAAAAGTTTGGGTAGTTTTTGATTGAAAGTTTTGGCAAAGATTGTTTATCTAGAAGCCATACCGAAATATTCGGCGAGAATTGAATAATAATCATATACACAACACAAACGCCTCATCTTGATAGATGTTCCCCGGGTTGGCCTGCCAGAGATCCTAAAGGCAAGCCCAACACCACATTAAACCCATGAAATGCATTCTTGAACATAGAAACCGTGAAACAATAACCCCTCGTCATGTCAAATCATCAGAATCATGACATTAACCCATGCGCTCCTCCACGCTGCCCCAGTAGACGATAGGCCTGGGCTCGAGAAGGCTCAGTTCGCTGCCGAAGCTCTTGCGCTCAGCTTCCAGGTTCAACAGGGAAGGCTGGCGAGAGATGATGTTGTTGATGGCAACGGCAGTGGAAGAGTGCGTTGTGTTGGCGGATGAACACGAGGCCTGTGTAGATGTTGACGCTGAGGAGCTGCGGCGAAGAGAGTTGCGCAGACGAGAGGGAGAGAAGCGAGAAGCCATGGTTTCGAAGCGAGAGTTGCCAGCCATTTTGGATGAGTTTGAGTTGTTGTGGACGTAAATGTGGTGTTGTATAAGTAAAGCGTGGATATTAGGCGTTGATGTGATGGTGATGATAGCTCGTAGTTTTAATAAGAATCCGTGTTGAGTTGAAAAGAGAGAATGAGTCGAACAACTTGTCCAGCAGTTGTCGTAGAATAAATCAGATTCTTCAAGGAGTGAACGAGTTTAGAGATAGAAAAATAGAGGCACAGCCTATCGTATGTTTTCTATCACAGACTCTTTGTTGTTGTTTTGCTTAACAAAAAACGAAAACGAGTGAGGTTTCTTTGAGTTGAATACAAAGGACAAGCAAAGCAAAGCACAAATCCACAAAGAGAAGCAGCACCTTGTGTCTTTATTTATTAACCAGACAATGATCAAAAGACCCAGAAAAAAAAACAGTAATAAATAGACAACTTACACACCGTCTCTGCAACTGCATCAGAATATGCCAGTGCCAGGGGGTTCAGGAATGTGGGCGCACGGATTGTTTCAAGCTCGTAACTAGCGGCTGAAACAGTCGCAGCGTCCATCAATTACAGTAGCAACGTCAGCAGGGCCACGAAGCAGGGATCCTCTGTCGCAGCCTCCCGTTGATCACACAGACAAAGAATCTGTAACTGCTGGGACTGTCTGGGTATTGTTTTGTGCATTAAAATGCGTCTCTATTTTGATCGACCGAAACTAGATACCTGGGGACACCCTGGCACCCCTTTTTATTCTTACACAAACCTGGAACGCCATGCCCAGCTGTGAATTATGCCATGAGGTCAAAGTCCTCAATATAACGTCCATTTAATGCAAGGTCAACTTGTTTCACCACCACAATGACCCTCTCCTCTTCACTCATCTTAACCGAGTCTTATCCTCTTCCTCGGCTTCATCCTCAGTGATAGCCATCGTAGCCATGTGAGCCCCTGCCTTGTTCTCGTCGGACTGTAGCGCTGCGGCGGATGCTCTCGCCCCAGATCGAATCGTCAAGCATTCCCCGGACTTGCACAGGGCTGATGGGATCTAAATGATTACTTTCACGGGTCGGAGGTGCTGAAGTCCTTGTTTGCGTTGTCGGTTGTGGTTGTTGTTGTTGCTCATGAGGATCGTCCTCCTCAATCTCGAAGCTAAAGGCCAATGGCTGAGCAGGTGTCGTCGGCGATGGAGGCGCAGCTCTAGGGAAGCTGAGAGGGTGACTCCACGACGTGTCGTGCAACGAAAGATCCACCGATCCCAGCCAGTTGCGCGGCTCTCCTGCGTCAACGCTTGAAGGACGTGACGCTGGCGAGAGGGGAGATTTCGGCCCTGCTCCACCTGCCTCATCGTCGCTCAGATCGTTCTCAACCAGGATCTCTGGAATGTTCAACTGTGGCACTGCAGTCATCCGTGCCAAGTGCTTGCGCTGCATGTGCTTCTTGAATTGTCGCGTATAATATCTGGGATCTTGTAAGTGATATGGTTCTTTAAACATCAGCTTTTTCATGACTTACAAAGTGTCAAAGAAGCCCAGAACCACGCCACGGCGGGCTTGATCATCAACTCGCTGAAGACGTGCTCGGCGCCTCAAAAACTCTTCGAGTCTACACATTAAACATTAGTATAAGCGCAGGAATGTCGATTTTCGTCGAGTGGCTCACCTTAAGCTCTTGTTGTCACTGATAATATTGTAATGTGCCAGAATCATCAGAACACTCGTAAAGGAGATGCCTCTGTCTGGGTCTGCAGACACTAAAACCTCCTCGTAGAAAATGTTGTATCGCCGACGTTGGTTGCGAACCTTTTCGCTGTCGATTTTCCTCAGCCGCTGGTTGAGTTTGTCCAAGTCAATGCCACTGAATCCACTAGTTGTTGCGATGGACGAATGGTGACTTAGTTTCACTTCGTTCCGGATATCGTCCAGAATCGAATGAACGCTGTCCTCCGGATCGTAGATACGCATCTGGAAGACACCTGACAGCTCGCCAAGTAGACGAGGGAAGGCTTCTTTGGTAATGTATCCCGTGCCTGCTGGGTCCACGCTACGCCAAGCTTCCTTGAATCGACGGATCTCATCTCGGTCAACAACTGCCATACCACTCGAGCGTTGAAAGACATAACTGAAGCTCTCGTATATGAGTGACACAAACAGGTTTACAAAGATGTACATGCTGACAAGGTTCCACAAAATGAAGAGGATTCTTGCCCACGATTTGCTGCCGCAGTCGCTGTCAAAGAATTTGGCTTCGTCTACACAAAGCGGTGGTTCGATGTTGGCATAGTCTTCCATGACTGCATTCCATCCTTCACCGAGACTCATCCTGAACAACAAGATTAGGGCCTTCGGCACTGTTCGGAAATTGATATTGTACTCGGTCTCTTCGCCAAACCGTGTCAAACTGAAAGCTTGAGTCATGGCAATGGCAAAAACGAGGAAGAACACTAGCCAGGTTGCCAGCAAGTTGCCAATCACCGTCAGACTGGCTGCAGCCGTCTTGAACAGCTGATCCAGCGCATCGTTGCGGGGGATCAAAAGTAAGACAATAGCTACCAGGAATACCTTGTGCAGCTGGACATAGGCTTCTATCCCAGTGTCCAGAATCAAGAGAGCAAGAGTCGAAACAAATGCACCAAAGACGATGAACAGCGAATAAAGATCCCACGAACTTCGCCGGAAACGGACCCAGCCCAAGCCAATGATACGAATCGCGATATTGACCGTGTATGCCAGTATAAAGGCAAAGAAGACGAAGTCACGATATCTTGTCCACCACCATGGCTCACCGGCGAATTCCGAAACGAGCACAATGAGATGCAATACCAGAATGATTGTAATAGTCTGGTACCACTTGCCCTTCTTCTCGATGGCTCTCTTATGGCACCATTTCTTCCAGCTCTTCTCAGAGTCATCATAAGAACTCTTGGATGGTGAAATTTGCCGAAGAATCTTTCGCAGTTCGAGCCACGATCGCTGCTCCGCTGTCAAGTAGGCGACACCTGTCTGCTCTGTGTAATTACGCATGAATACAGAGATGAACAGGGTGAGAACGAAAACCGTTGCCATGAGGTTGAAAACAACGACAAAGACGGCATTTCCCTGCGAGGCCAAGTCCTCAGGCTGCTGGTCCTGGCCGGCGATGGCCTGAACAGCAAAAGACACGTCTGTCCATCCCTCTTGACTAACGATTTGGTAGAGAATGAACAAGGATGCGCCGAAATCGTCAAAGTTGAAGAACGGGTTTGCAGCAACACGGGGTGCTAACATCGGCCAGTCATCACTAAAAGGCGCGCTCTCAAACTCACCATAGCAGTTACCCATGGTGCTAATTCCATCTCCGCCATCATTGCAAGACACGAGCAAGCCGTTGAAGAGATTGAGTCCGTAGATGGCAAACGGAATGAGCAGAGACAACGAGACAAAGGCAGCCTAGAAGAAGAGTGGTTAGCAATAGCAAAATTGTACAAGAGGTGATGTCAACTTACACCCAGGATCTTCCACCAACCGACAATAATGAGATCATGGAAAGTGTTTCGAGCGCTGTTACTAACGTTCAGCAGACGAAGTGCACGGAGAGCCTTGAATGCGCCGATTGCTCTAGAAATAGCGCCATCGTTGATGAGGAGCGTAACGACGTTGATCCAGAGGGTTACCAAGACAACAGAGTCCATAAAACCCCAGGAGCTACGCAAGTACGCGTTAGGTGTCCACATGAGTCCGTCTGCAATAATTTTAATTCCGGCCTCGACCGTGAAAACAATCGCAAAGGCCATATCTGTCCAGATGTACCAATTCCTAAAGCTGAAGTCATGCTGTTCTTGATACTCCTTCTGATAAAGAGGAGTGGTGACACATGCAAGGACGACCATGGCCACGATTGAGGCGTAAACGAAGATCGTGAAGGAGTACCAGAGAAGTGTATCGGGCACTACACCGTCAATACGCTCGATACCACGGGAAGGGCCAACGACCCGCTGGCAAAGACGACGTAAGCTGTTGTCGGGTGTAAAGATGTATAGCGAATTATTGTAGTTAGGATACTTGGCAAGATACTCTCGCTGAGCTCGTCTCCGAGTCATTGTGGCAGACATTGCCTGTTCAGCCATCTGACGAGGGTCTGAGGTGTCGTTCGCGCCATCAAATCGCAAACTTGAGTAAAATGGGTTGGGTTCTTTGCTAGTAAACCATCCTTTGACCCTTCCCCAAATAGCCGAAAGGCGCCCTGGTTTGATTTCACCGCCAAGCAAGGTGGTTGCGCTCCTCATAGGTGCGTGATGTAGCCGGTCTTCCTCGGGCTTGGAGTTCATCTGGTCGTCCAGAAACTCCCGAACCACCGCGTCTTTGAGAAGCATTTCCACGGTTGCTGGGCCGTAATCGAGGGGATCCTTGTTCTTGCGGGATCTCGAGAACCCAAAAATGGTAGAGAGAGCTAAGTTGCTTGACGAGTGACCAAGATCCCGCCTTTGCAGGAAGGCCTTGACTTGTTGGAGTCGCTTCTCATCTTCAGACACGTCAAAGTTTTCTTGAATGACAGCAATGAACATGTTGACGAGGATGAAGAATGCCACAATGAACCATCCAATAAGAAGAATAGCCCCGATCCATGAGGTATTCTTGTGTCTGGTGTAGGAAGTGACGGTATAAAGGATGTCTGTCCAGTTCTCACTTGTCAAGACCTGGTACATGCCCAAGAAAGAGTTGTAAATGGTGTAGAAAGAGATACGGTTAAGTTCACCGTCCTCGTACATAGGGATTTCTCCTCTGAATAACTGCGCAGCAAAAATCGCTACTAAAAATGTCATAAGAAAGACGAAGAACATGAGATTGCCGATACCGGCAGCATTACCCAAAACAAGCAGAATAAGCTCTCGTGTTACGGGGATTGCCAGAACAATACGATAAACACGTAGGATCTGGAAGACGGATAACCATGCATAAGCTCTCGTATGTCGAATCGGGGGGATTAATATGACTGAAGTTATAATTGCAAGCCCGAGGTCGAAGAGGTTTCGCCAACTTTTATGGAAATAATTCCAATCAGTCGCAAACCGAAGGATCATCTCGATATCGAGAAAGATTGTTACAACAACTTCTGCATTGTTGATAATGTGTTCTCTTCGGGTTGACATGGTTGCGCTGCGGCAGGCTTGGCATATCAATCCGAAAGCGATGATGACAATCCAGATTGCTCTTGTCTTATGGTACATACGTTGCAAAGAAGACGTGCGCCGAAGCCTCTCGTCGGGACGAGATTGCGCAGGCGACTCTCGATCAACTGTGAACGCACTCGCCTTACTTTCTTCCCGGATGACCTGGAAGGACGAGGTAATGACAGCAATTAGCAAGTTGGTAAGCCAAAGCATCATAATCATGATGCCTGCACCAAAAAAGAGAGCGGCTTGGAAGTAATCTGAGCCCATAGTTTTGTACATAAGGTCGGAGAAGGTGTTGGCGCTCATGATAACAAAGACAAGTTCCAAGGAGTTGAAGATGTTGTCAAAGTTGACTGTGCCGTTGTTCGGATTGGATTGTTGGAGGCAAATGGAGCCTCGAGGACATAAAAAGCCTTTGCCGTCACTTGTTCCGTTTTTGAGGTCGGTCAAAGACTCCGAATTGTTGAACTTCAGCCATGGCATGGTCTCGCCCGTATTGTTATCCAGATAACCGCCGCAGAAAGCATCCTCATTGGTATAAGAAGCAGAAAGATTCGTACGGTCGAGCGGATCAAGCCAGACACACTGCCGGCTCAAGCTGGCTTTGAAACTCTGCACACCTATAATGGCAAAGAGTAGCCAGAAGAAGGTGATGAGAAACGCAACTCGTACAAGCAATGGTGTTGCTTTTTTGAGACTTCTAAGAATGATCTAGTTATTGTAAGTTTTTGCTACCTTGAGGATCAAGAGCGGTGATCTACTTACTGCAGTACCGTTTGTTAGAGCCAGTAACCTCAGAATTCTAAGGCAGCTCAGCATTCGAAAAGCATACAGATCATGTTGAGTCTCAAGTCCAGAAACGCTCAAGCAGAAAGTGATCCAGTACGAGACGACAGCAACGAAATCGAAACGGTTGAAGGAATGGCGTAGGAATGCTCGGCGAGCAAGCTGAAACCTCTGGTGTTCTTCTAGAGTTTGCGGTAAGGCTTGCTGCCCCTGCATAAAGGTGGTGAAAGATCGAGAAATCGCTGACGGTTCTGGTTGATATTGTGATGTCTTCTTTACAGATTTTATCCGTTCAGGCTGGAAAACCGCACGATATTGATCTGCAATTGCTGCTCGAACTCCACGTTTACGGTCGATGGTACTGTACTCCGCTGCGTTCAAAACAAAACCGGAAACGATTATGCGTGAGATAATCTCAAGAGTGAAAATAATGAAAAGCGCAAGCATGGCCCAGTCGATAGGATGTTTGCCCCATCGTTCTGGGCGTCCATGCTTAAATACATCTGGTGCAGCCTCAACTGCTAAAAGAATAGCTTGTAGAACGATGAGGAGAAGCAAGAATGGCTCTGTATATGGGTTGACCAGAAGATCGCAAAGTCGCAGCCTTAAAGGATTATTCGGGGAGAAAATTCCCAAGGATTTTCCTTTGAGAGGGTTCGGTAGAGGTGGCCTCGATAGCTCTGGCGCAGCGGTTTCGGCCACATTGAAGCGTGGTTCTGTGGACTTCTCGCTTGGCGACCGAACGAGTTGGGGCTGGTATGAAGTATCGGCAAACAGTGAGTTCACTGTATCACGATTCCTATCTTGTTCGTTTCCGCCAGGCGAACGTGAACGATGCCTCGATGCTCGATGATCAATAAGTTCGGTTTCTCCACTGATGTTGACCACTCGCTGTGACATTGCTCGTACAATAGATCCAGCTCGTGACAAAGCACCCGAGGTTGAGGGCGATCGAGACCGCCTGTATTCGTTTGGGTTGAGAGAAGCGCCGAAGTTGCGATTTCGAGTAGACCCAAAGCTAGCTCTCAGATCTTGGCCAAGACTCCTTGTATTTCGACCACGCGAAGGGCTGTTTTCCATACTTGATATAGTCTGAAAGCTATCTCGATTTCGATCGTCCAAGTTATTGGCGGACAGGGAGCCAGAGATGGGTTCAGCGCCAGCTGTCAAGGGGACTCGATCGGACTCGGCGTAGTCGGTGCTCGGCGCATCTTCAACGTATGGAGCAGGAGGATCGTAGGTACGGACTGGCGTAGAAGGCAGCGGTGGTGATGGTTCAGAGTGATCCATTCCGGGGGGCAAAGCAGCTTGCAGAGCCATAGGGTCTATGGGCGACCCTGGGCTAATGTCGTCGTCGAATTGATCGTAGGGCTGGTCCCAGTAGGTCGAGATTCCAGGAGCATTGGCAGACATTTGAGGAGCGTTAGGAGAAGAGGAGCGACCCGGTTGCTGGTATGAAAGCCCAGCCTGAGTCTGGTTATTATCAAGATGCGATCCATCTAGATTCTGTAACGGGATAGACTGGCGCCGCGCAGGACGCCCGTCTTGATCCCAAGAGTGCGAAGACATGGACCAACAAACGAAGGACTAATGACCGCCGATGCGGCCCAATGTCAGGGAGAACGGGGTTTTTGGGTTATAGCACCCAAATGAAGCATGATCGATACCTCACAGGTATGTAGAAGCGTGTGAATTAGGATATGTAGGCATTCGTGGAAGTGAAGAGGTAGCCAGCGTAACGCATCCTAATCAGGAGTTCTGAGATAGGACATATGAATGTGACAGTAGACTCCCCTTTTGCACACTGTCTCTACAAATTTCCTGACCGTTTCTCAGGGGGGATTGGCATGTGCTTTTTTTAGAATAAGGTTTCCTCACAGTGCGACGCGTCTCATCCCCTAGAAGCTGCAGGTCGTAAGCTGCATTCGCGCTATCGATAGAAGTCCTTCAGCTGGGCAGCTGGGCATGTGCCTGTGGCTGACTGCGCCACGCGGCAGCTTTTCGCGACTTCTAAAGCTCCCTCGAAACGCTCAGACACGCTTCTGACGATTGTGACGCGACTTACCATCGTCCTCACAACCACATCAACAATTATTCAATATGCCGTCGCGGAAACGCTCTCTTGCAGCCGCAGATGGCGAAGATGGCGAGAAGGAACCTTCATTGCAACATCGCATCCGAAACATGTGGCATTTTGCAAACCTTTGTCAATGGATTTATATCTTTGGCAAGGCTGCGAAGATCGACGAGTCCATCGATGTCGAGGTACGACTGCTGGCAGCCCAGTATTCCTCCCAATATCATGCGCCGACCTACTCACACGTATTCTTCAGGAGATTGAGACGGAATGCTTAAAGCCAAACTCGAGCATCTTATCAGACATCGCCCTTGCGCTCCTCAAACTCATTTCGTCGCATCGCGGTTTAACGTGCGTTTCCACGAATTGGTCAAATGGATTCACCTGCTAACGATGATGGAAAGGCACGATATCTTCGACGATCAAGCGCGGAAGCAATTCGTAAATAGATCCCCGAATTACAACCCATTCGGCTCTGGTGAAACACCCCTCAAGTTCGACGACTTCGACATTTTTACAAAGGTACGCCCTCATTTTCATTCAATGTCTATCCAGCAATCGGAAGCTGACTATAGTATCTGGCAGATTCGTGTCATGCAACAACTGACGCAATGGGTCATGATTCATCCCGAGCGGATTCGAGATAAAATGGAGGAACAAAAGGATACTGAGCAAACCAGTTGGGCAAGTACACACCATCAAGAAACTATGAGCCATTATTAATAGTCCCCTAGCGGATAGAACCATACGGCTGGGATGCAGACGATCGAACCTACTTCGTGCTCGACGATAACCGAGTGTATCGGCTTACGGAGCCGCCACCGACTACCAGACCGACCAAGCCCAAGAAATCGAAAACATATGGGAGCCGGCGTTCAAGCAAACGACGACGGACTACCTTGAATACCGAAGAGGAAGCCGCCGAAACGGATCAAGAAACGAAGGATGATGCGCCACCCGAAGATGACGGCCTTGGAGGAATGACATGGGAATGTCTTGCTGTAACTCTTGATGATGTGCGAACTATTGTGGACGGTTTCCGTAAAACACGCGACGAGAACGAGAAAATTCTTCGAGACCAACTAGAAGAGCATCTTCTCCCCATCTTGGAGAAGCAGGAGCAATCCCGGCAGCGAAGAGAGTTACAGCGGGAGCGCGAACTGGCAAACGCCGCCAAGATGGCAAATGCCAAGCGATCGAGCCGCATTGCTGGAAAAGTCGAACAGCAGAAACATGAAGAACAAGCTCGCGAGGAAGAACGGCATCGGAAAGCAGATGAAGTCACTAAACGGCGAGAAGAACGAGCGCAGTTCAAATTGGAGCAGGAACGGGATAAGAGAATGGTGTCAAGGGAACAACGATTGCGAGAGCGTGAAGCACGACGCATTCAGCATGAAGAAGAGCTCGCGCAACTATCCGAAGACAGCAAAAATCTATCGAGTGCCAGCGGGCGAGTTTCCGAACGTCGCCTCCAGGTAGAAATCGAGAGAAACAAACAAGCTCTGAAGGAACTGGAGGACGAGGAGGAAGATTGGGTATTTGACTGTACCTGTGGTCTTTATGGACAGGTCGATGACGGAGCTCACAGTGTAGCATGCGAAAGATGCAACATCTGGCAGCACAGCAAGTGTGTGGGATTGAGCGAAGAAGCTGCCGATCAGCCAGAATTCCACTACATCTGCACTTCTTGCACTCGTCGCGAGCAAGAAGCCAAGCGACCCAGGCCGACTATTAAGCTGAAGCTCAATCGCCCATCTAGTTCAGGTGCACAGCCCGACTCATCTCACCATGGATCGCCTGGTACCAGTGGAGAAGCTCTGAGGGTCAACGGAGCGGGAGATGGAAGCAACATCAACAAATCCAACGGCAGTGTTGAACATGGCTTGGCTCCAATGGCTTCCACCCCTGGCACTAGCGTCAATGGTGTTGGTTTCCCCAATACCACAACCGACGCCCATCCAGAGTCGAGCAAGGGAATGCTTGGTACGCCCAAGGGGACGTCGGTGATCCCAGCACCTATTAAGCTGGAGGCTAGCACTCAGGGCAGCCCATCAGGCAGTACGACTATGGCAACTCCAATGACGTCTTTCCGAACACCCAGTCCTTCCAAAGGTCTCGATAGCTTTCAAGGAGATAAGACGGTTGAATCAGCGTTGAGTACGCCACAAATCAGCCGCGACATCTACCGCGCAGCTCACGAGCAAAATGGTACTCTGCCTTCTGTCGCCGGGCTTTCGCCAACCAAGCATTCACCACCCCGCCCAGTCGATTCAGCCAGCTCGAACAGGTTCAAGGTTGCCACCCCAATACTACCTCCAGTGGCGCTATCGCCATCTCCCCAGCATCAGATTTTAACTCCGCCAACCAAACCCTCGGAGCCACCAAAACCGTTTGAAAACCGATGAAAACTCCTAACGCGATGGTTTAGTAAGGCTTAGGCCCTGGTGAACGCCACTTAGCTGCGTCAAGGGACTCTCTAGACCTCGTTCAGGAATGATATGCGACTTCTTATTCCAAACATTTTTTACAGCAACACAACTACAGCCAATACCAGGCGAGAGTAAACGAGAGAGAGTTGAGCTTCTCCTCCCATTGGAGAGTCATACTGGTATTCACTTTAATCACCTGTCATGGGGTCTCAAACGAGATGATGGACCATGCGCGTCAAAACGACACTTTTCCTCATATGTACGGATCCTATAGTCGTCCCAAGATCAAACTGGGTAGGTGAGCGACCAACAGGATCTGTGGTTGGGAACACTACAGCAACGCGAGACGCGAATGACCGAATCTATACCGAAAATAGTGTGTCTATCAGCGATGCTGGGACATAAAAAGTAGTGGACAGGAACAAATGGCCCAAGCTTCGAAAGCGGCCTAATAGCGAGATGTTTCTTTTTTGAATGCCAGGACAGGATAGTCTAAACGGCAGAGAAGACCTGCCAGAGCAGAACCAACAGACCAGGCTGGGACAGGGTTGGATGAGGCTGGGCATGTATCGATTATCTGGTTGGTTGGCTGTTCGGCTACCGCGACACATCAAACAGACAGACATTACCAGCAAGACTGCGACTGGCCGCGTGGTCCCAGCTATCCGGCACTTGAAGCAAACATGATGCAGCACCCCGCCCGACAAGCCAGGCAAGGCAAGGCAAGGCAGCGAAATGGCGGTGCATCAGAGAGAATTTGTTAGGATATCAGGACAGCCAAGGTGCTTGTGGTTATATTCAATATCAATATCAACGTGGATCATTGGTCGACTACTCAAACAAACTTGCCCTACCTGGGTACCTTACCTTACGTCTGAAGTTGGGATGACAGACGACGGAGAGAGGGGCCGGATGCGCACGTCAAAGGAATGCGCCATGGCTGGACTAGCGGCATGCGAATAGGGCGGCGCAGGGAAGCACAATCGAAAGTATGACATTTTGTTTCTATTGAATGGATTGCGGCTGGACGCCAAGCGGCTCATCTCTTGAACCTACAGGGCTTCTTTCACAAGCGTGCTTCTTTGAGGTGGTCCGGGCGTTGGACGATGGAGGGTGGAGGAGCCGGCCAACGACACATGGAGATGCAGCTTGGAGAGGTCAACCCCCTTTGGCAACGGTCCGCATTGTGGTCTGTTTCCCAAGGAGAAAGTCGTCTACTCCGATCTCTTTGAACCCAGGTGCAGCAGGACGTTGCTTGTCTATTTGTGGGCATGGCCCTGGCGTTGCAGACATGTTTAGGGTATCAGGATGTCCCCAGGTGTGATGCACATACAAAACCACATGCGGCAGCTCAAAGAAACCCAACAAAGGCGACTTTACTGAGTATGCTATCTTCAGACCGCATAAGACCAACATAGCTACTGTCAAAATATCAGAATTAATCTCTTCATCTACATTGTGCTTTTTGCAAAGTCCTGTTGTCTCTGTCAGCTATAGGCCCTGGCATCATTCTATCAACCCAAACACTAGCAACAACACGGAATCTCTTCTCAAGCATCCTCATTTTGTTTCCGACTGAGGTCGATATCGCAGAGGGGTGACAGTCTTGCGATATGCAACAACCAGTACTTCCAACACCGCCATCTTCTTCTGACGGCTTTCCTCAACAGCCACTGGCCGTCATGGACTCACACACATCGCATCCTCAAGGTACCATGAGCCCAGAACAAGGTTTCATTGGTTATTCCTATCCGTCTCGATATTCTACTCCCGTTCGTGAAGACGACTCTTCAGTGTATGAGCCATCTACTGTCTATTCTCAAAGGAGCGATGCTTCGTTTGTAAGTGTAACAGGTGATCTCTACACATAATCAATACTAACGTTGAACAACAGCAGGCAGGTTATACTGGAGGCCTGGGCATTACCAGCCATCCGTACGGACCTCTGCCTGATGAGGTTGGCTACAATGTAAGTTGTATTAGCAGTCCAGTACGGATGTTGAACTAACTCAATAGACCCAGCTACCATATACGCCTGAGGCTTCACCTCCAGCACCGTGCTCAACTAGCGATGCGATCACCACACGCAGCGGACTTAGCATCGCTAAGAAGCCAGTCACAGCCAGATCACCAGCGGTGAAGAGTGGCCGTGTGCAGAAGAAAAGTCGAGCTGAGAAAGCCAAGAATGCCGCTAACATGCTTTCGAAGCCCTTATCTGAGTCTGCTCAAGATTTTCCCGATATCCATGTTGCTGACATCGAGACCTTTGTCAACCGATCTACCGAGGAGAGACTCTCTGAGACTTCGCGCAACAAGAAGGCTGGACAGATTAAACGCCCGATGAATGCCTTCATGCTCTACCGAAAGGCCTATCAAGAAGTTGCCAAGACACAGTGTGCTCAGAACAACCACCAGCACGTCTCAAAGGTCTGCGGTGCCGCATGGCTTCTGGAACCACCTCATATCAAGGAGTCATTCGACCAGTGGGCCAGGATTGAGCGTGTGAACCATCAGCGGGCACACCCCGGATACAAGTTCACCCCTTCGAAACCACGAAAGACCAGACGTGACGAGGATGGAGACGATGATTACCGCGGGTATTCGGACAACGATTCAGACTGGAATGGTGGACGTGGACTCTCGAGTGCTGCGCGAAAGTCAAGATTTTGTCATGCTACACGACTGAGCGAAGTTTCTTCTATCACCTACGATACTGTTGGTAACTCGATGGTTGAATCATCTATGGCCGCCTACCATGACATGTATGCGTACCCACCTCCAGGAACACACCATGCACTCCCGTATGGTCAGATGGAACCAAGTCCCTACGATATGAGTATGCGTCAGTACAACGGTCTGAATGTCAACAACGACATGGCTAGCAGAACCCCTTCTCCTGGAGGTCTCGACTATTCAGTACATGGCCTGGATCGATTCACCAGCAATTACTACGGACCTCCTGCGCCAGCCTACGACAACCCGGCCCCTCCTATGTTCGGTGCTGTTCCTTCTTATGACATGTACGACGGACTTCCCGCTGATGTTCCATTCGGACAGGAAGGTTGGGTCTCCCACATGGGAGGCGGACAGGACATGGTGCCGATGATGGGTGGTTATGAAGATACTACAGCACAGGAGGCGTACCTCAAGGGTAACAAGGAGGATTGGAAAGTCGAAGTGATGGACGAGCCCGGTCACTTTGAGGATTGGTATGCGCAGACCGAACAAGGTCTCCAGTAAATGTTTTGGGATGTGGCTTTGTAACAGATTTCCTTGAGTAACTTATTGGGTGGGCGGTTTTGGGCATCATACACTGGATTGAGCGGGTTGGTTTAGACTGGGTTTCCTATTGGGTGTACTTTAGAAAGGAAGGGAAACGGCAGGCAGGCTTGTGAAATACCATTTATCTACTCAATCTTGACTTTGATCTGAATTGATTACTCGATTGATATGAGACTGTACATGAGGTTGATTCCACTGCGGGCATTGGTGGAGAGTGATCAACGGCTTAGTCACCAATCCACCCATGTCATCCAAGGTAGCTGTGAACCGCGACTTGTCCCCAAGACGTCCAACCTCATCGCAATCACGAGCTTCCCAATTTAACGCAACATGACCTGGATCTCCAAAACAGTGACCGTCACTGGTCTTGTGCTTCTTGCGCACGCGTGAGTCTTACGTTTCTCAATTACAAGGCTGACAAGCTAACAATCACCCTTCAGGTGCTACTCCGCGCAAGAGCACTCGGTCATCTCGTCGACGGCAGTGCACCATGGCCAGCCCCAGCCGCTCGCAACACACACTCTCCCGGTCGATATCTCCATCGAGGCCATAGTGGCGACCTTGGTAGTCGTCTTGGGTCTTGTTCTGGGAACCCCGAAGCTCCGACCGATCAAGTGGCATGAGTGGGCTGGAAAGATTGAGCGCGAAGGAGAGGCTGGTTTCAGAACAGGTAGCGGTGAGGTGGAAAAGGATTACCGCGGGAACCCCTTCAGCGTGCTCGAGACCCGACCTGGATTTGTGGATATTCGCAAGCAGCGACGTGAGTTCACCAACTGGGTCAAGGCTGAGGGAAAGTAAGGGCAAAATTGGTACGATAAAGAACGACACATATCTTGTTCCTGTTACGACATAATGGCGCTCTGACTGCGAGAAGAGATATGGTTCAGCTTCTTAGAGGACTTTGTCTTCATATCAGCGCTGTGACGACGAGATGGGACATATCTTAGGATCAAATAAAGTCAATTCATGTGTCTGTAAATTCTCTCGAATGATGGACAGTTTAGCGACGATCTTGTTTGAATTAATGCTAAATGATGTATGAATCCGATGTCAAGAGAATTGAGTTGATATCATTCTTATCTTGCGTCTCGCTCCTTCCTAACAAGATCCAGACAGTAAGGAAGGCACGAAAGGGCCCTCCAACTTTTGAACCATTGAACAAGGTAAGAGGGGCGGGAGGCAAGTACACCGGTCTGCTTTCCCCCTGCACGCAGCTGCCTTCCTATACATGGCGAAGCCAGGCATACTCCTTTTCCTGTCTGGCGAGAGGACGCCTCAATCCTTTTTCCAACCCATACCAGAACGTATTTTTCAACGGTAAAGGGGCGATAAAATCCGCCTTGATACGTTCGATATGGCACGAACACCAGCATCGAGCGCTTCTGGCTCCAGCCATCGAGGCCGAGGCCGAGGGGGCAGAGTCTGGAGAGGGCGCAATTCCACCCGTGGGAATAGTGTTGGTTCATCTTCGAGAGCTGGTTCCAGACAGCAACGAGCACGATCGAGACCTTCGGGTTCAAATCGGTACACGACGAGGTCTTCTCCAAGATCTTCGTCATCGGTCCATCCAAGTCCCATGCTGCCTCGCAACCAAGCACCACATTCCTCGGATTCACACGAAACGTTTGTTCCCAATAACCACACCAACAGTCGGAGCAGTAGTGAGCCCATACAGCACGAAATTGTCATGGCTGTCGATATGAAGGACAATTCTACGATTGGGTGTGCATACTTCTCAACTACGGATGGTGTTCTTCACGTTTCAGAGGACATTTCCATGGCATCCCCGGATATTGCGGAGCAGTTCCTCGTTCACATTCAACCAAGCACCCTTATCGTATCAGCGAGAGCTCCAGGAAATTTCCGAGATCACCTTGAGAAGGTCACTACGCCATTAGGTAAGTGAAAGTAGGACTGTACCCCTTTCTGTGAGTTGAGAAGCTGACGAAAGATAACTTGAAGATGCTTCAGGAGGGATCATTTTCCGGTGCTTACAATCATCCGAGTTTTTCATTGAAACGGCGCATGAAAGACTTGCCGGTCTATATTCTCATGCTTTGTCACCTACCGGCATCGTGTTTTCTACCACTAACGAGGATGATCCAGATGAAGAGCCTATACCAGGGCTTACACAGCCTGAGTCACAAACGTTTCGATCACTTCGTTATGGAGGCTGCATCAACATGAATAGCACGGTCTCTGTGAGTGAAAGCATATATAGAGGTCGTTATTCCACTGATTTGGCTTAGGTTGGGTGCGCTGGTGCATTGCTGGGAGATCTTCTTCGACGAAGATCCGCTGGCTTTCTTCCTGACGGTCAGGTAGCTGGAGTTCTCTTTCGCGTGGCTGACATCCGCATGTTTTCGCTTTCGAATTATATGTTCGTCAGTGCTGATGCTCTCCTATCACTTCAAATCGTCCAGACTGAACTGCACCCCAATAGTCAGGCTTGGGGGCCAGATCCGAACAAGGGCAGCTCGAAAGAGAGCCTTTCAGTTTATGGCCTTTTCCACCACTTGGCGTCTACTCCCCAGGGTCGTACACAATTGCGCCAAATTTTCCTTCGTCCCCTGCTAGATTTGAACATGATTTCAGAGAGACAGAGGACCATTGCTGCATTGCTTCAGCCTGACAATGTCGACAAACTTTCGCAGTTTGCTTCAGTCCTGCGCAAGATTCGAAACTTACGAACAACTTTCACGCAGCTGAGAAAGGGCATTGAGTTCCCATCTGCTGCACAGTCTTTCGATAGAGGTGTATGGGCAACAATCCAGAAGTTCACAGCCCAGGCTCTTACACTTCGAGAAACATTGGGATCACTCAACGGCGGCAGTGAGTTGGTACTGTTCAACAGGGTAAGTGTGGCCATACCATATGATGCGAATTCAGGCTGAAGATGGGTATTCAGCTCATTGAAAGTCTTCAACCAGCCAGTTTGGTAGTCGTTGGTGACATGATCAACAAAACCATCGACTTTGAACAATCCAAAGCACGCCATCGCTCGTCAGTAAAAGCGGGTATTGACCCCCAACTCGACGAACTCAAGAGAAGATACGACGGCATGGATAGCTTCCTTACGGAAGTGGTAAACCACATCAATCGCGATCTACCAGAGTGGGCACGCAAATACGTCCGTTCGTGTATCTTCTTGCCTCAGATAGGGTTTCTCACAGTAGTTGAGCCAAACCCGGTAACAGGAAACGGACAGTATGAGGGAGAAGGCACAGCTGAAGGGGCTTGGGAGAAGCTGTTCACTGCAGATGGTGCAGTATGCTACAGGAACAGCTACATGAAGGAGCTGGATGAAGAATATGGAGATATGTACTGCCAGATTGGGGGTAGGATACGAGTATTTCTTTGCAGTAACGTGGGCTAATAGATCACAGATCGAGAGGTGGAAATCATCCATGGACTTGCTGGCAAGATTCTTGAGCATGAAGAACCTTTACTTTCAGCGTCGGATATGTGCGGCGAGTTTGATGCAGTACTTGCGCTAGCTCTAGGTGCCGAGAAGTACAATTGGCGTGTACCACAAGTAGTAGAAGCGAGCGTCATTCACGTGGAGGACGGCCGTCATCCTTTACAAGAGCTTGTTGTGCCGGCTTTCGTCCCAAACTCCTGCCATCTTGCCTCAGGGGCATTCGACCCAGCGCAAGGGGAAGAAGATTCGCCTCAGGCAGTGATTCTCACAGGACCGAACCACTCAGGCAAGAGCGTGTATCTCAAACAAACAGCCATCATTGTTTATCTTGCTCATATCGGTAGCTTTGTACCAGCAAGTCAAGCTACCATCGGCCTCACAGACAGCATCCTCACCTGTATATCACCCCGAGAAAGCATGTCTGGAGGTGAAAGCGCGTTTGCAAGAGACATGAAACAAGCCGCGCTGTCTACGAAAACTTCAACACCGAGAAGCCTTGTTCTAATAGATGAGTTTGGGAAGGGAACCAATGGTGATGATGGTGCAGGATTACTGGCCGCCTTGCTGGATCACTATTTGTCACTTGGGCCAGACTGTCCTCGCCTGCTTGCCGCCACGCACTTTCACGAGATTTTCGAGAGTGGTTACCTGGAGCATCATAATGGCCTACGTATTGCGCATATGAACGTGAGGTTGGACTGGGAAGCATCTCTTGTGGATGAGCAAGTGACATATCTCTTTAGCCTCGAGTACGGCCACAGCACATCGAGTTTCGGAGGCAGGTGTGCGGCATTGAACGGAGTGCCAAGCGCAGTTGTCGAACGCGCTGAAAACATTTCCAGGCTTCTAGCTCGAAACGAAGACCTAGGTGCAGTTTGTGCTCGTCTATCCCAGCCAGAGGAGCAACGTCTAGAGAAAGCAGAACTGACTGCGCGGTTATTCCTGAGCCGATCATTTGGTGGGCAGGAAGGAGTCGAGTGGGATGAAGGAGGAGAAGATACCAGTGGTTCTATGGTGGACATGTTAGAAGCCATACTTTCACCAAACATATAATTAACTGTCTGAATGGAATGCCATAGTTGAAAGGTTTTGAGAGACAATCATTTCGGCAATAAAAAGGGGTCATGTTAAGAAGGGTTTGCTTTTTTTTTTCTTCCTTTTGCTCATGTTGACTTCTTAGCAGCAATTTCTGGTACTAGCTGAGCGATAGCCTTTACAAGAAGCTCATGCTCTGCTGCGTGCATTCTCGTTTCAAGGTCCTCAAGCTTGTCTGTCTTGAGAACGGGAACCTCTTGTGTCAGAATAGGCTCGCCACGATCGACTTCTGCAATAACATAATGAACCATGATTCCAGTACGGTCGTTCTCAAGGGTACCAGCCTGAAAGTCGTCAAAGGCTCTTCCTATGGCATTGGCGCCGTCATAGCGGCCTGTGATGAAGAATGTCAGTCCTGGGTCACAATAGGGTGCGAATACAGGGCGTCACGTACGCGGGAGCGCGGGATGGAGATTTATAACGTTTAGCCCGGCAGCTTGAAGAGGAGTGAGGAAAGCCTGATCGAACACATGCATCCAGCCAGCAAGAACGACCATGTCGGGCTTCGCCTCGACGATCTTGGCTGCCAAATCAGCATCGTAGCGAGCGCGGCCTTCCTTGACTCGAGCAGGGTCCTTTTCGCCCTTTGCAAGATAACCGTGAGTGACGAGGTTGAAGTACTCGTGGGGAACGCCGGCCTTCTCTGCACGCTGAATGCTGTATGCCGTCTTCTTGTTCACAAACAACTTAGAGACTCGGGTGTTCGGTATGCGGCCATCAGCGCAGGCGTCCAGGATACTTTGGAAGTTGGAGCCATTGCCTGAGGCCATGACGAGAAGCTGAACTTGAGACATGATGGCTGATTACTCAAGGGTTGTTTTTGGGGGTATAAGGAGTGTTGGGTTGAGTTGGGCCAAAGATTAAGTGAGTTGTGAACCACTTGGATGCGATACCCCGCGACTTTTTTTCACAAGGCTTTGTCTTTAGGATTCTGAGTGGAGCTGAACTGCAGCGACTTGGCTAACAGACTGCTAGCAGCCCTACCCGAAACCTTGAGATTTTGATTCCAACAACATTTCAATGATTGAGGCTTTGGCTTATTACATGATCAGATTGAGTATATGTTATTTGCTAGTAACTCTTCATGAACAATGTGACTTATGAAGCCAACTCACAAAGGCGATGTTGGTTTAGCCAGTCATTGCTTTTTCATGTCACAATGGTTTTCTCGATGATCATAAGTGATCACCATGATTGACAAAATGACCATGTCTAATGTGATTCGATAAAAGTGGCCAAGAGAAGACGAGATAAATTTTGATCCGTCGTAGTCGGTACTATCCTTCTATATACAAAAACATAAAACTGTGCAGATACGTAAAGCACCGGTTATTTAATATAAACCCCAATTGCGATCCTATATACAACGTAGGTAAACAAAACGCTTCATAGCTCCGAGTTGCATAAATCAAGAGCATTCATAATATGCGTCGTAATAAGGTAGTCATCCGATCCCAAGCATTGAGGCTGCAAAGGCAGTGTGCAACTTGCATTGGTAAATGATACCCTTTGGCTACTCGCAGCGGTTGTATCCTATCATAACAGGGTGTTTGAGTACCCTAAATCAAGATGTTGAGCACTGCGATGCCTGCGCCAAGGCCTGCAAACCACAAGCCAAGCTTGTGGGAAGATGAAGCATCGTTCCCGTAGTCCTTGCATTCATCATTGGTGACGTTACCACAAGCGCGAGAGCTCAAGCTGGAGCAGACTGCGGTCGCTGACGATGAGCCCAAAGCCTGTCCACCGCCCTCGACCGTAGTACCTCCGCCGCCAGGCACAACGATGGTGACACCATACTGACCGCCATCTCCGATGTAGTTGAGGCATTGATCGTAGTTGCTATCGCAGGCATCAACGGCGGAGGTACAAGCGGCTTCGTCCGTATAGGTCGTCGGGGCGTAAGGGAAGGCAAAGTATGAATTCGGGACGTAGGATGCTGAAGCAGTCGCACCGCCGGTGGCCGAGGCTGGAGCTGTGCCGGTACATACAGCGCTGGAGTGAGGTTAGCAAATAGCTCTTCATGAAGCATGGTATATTGAATTGCAGAATGGCACTCACCCTGATGGGCAGCATGCTGGTTCGTCTTCGGCGTCGACGGCGCAGGTTTGGCCGTTCTGGCAGCAAATGTCTTTAAACCTCTCGCCAAGCTCCTCCGAGCATCGGAATGTGTTGGAAGGGCATGAATCGTCGCGCCTGAAGATGACCGACGCAGGTGGAATATATGCTGGGACATATGCTGGAGCGTATGCTGCCGTTGCTATTGCCGGCACCTCTGGGATATTCTGAGAAGTTGTTGAGACTGCGACAAGGCCGAGCCACAAGCAGCTATAACCCAGCATGGTGGTCGTGTGAGAGAGCGAACGAGAGGTGATTCGGCTGTAAGAACGAGGCTTGTGCAAGCTGGCACTGGATAGGATGGGCTGAAATGTTATCCGTTCTACTGCAGGTCGTTCAAGCATGTGAGGAATAAGTGAGGTTAGCAAAGAGGAAGCCCCAATAAGATTCTCGTGTTCTGGTTTTTTTCTTCTCTCCTTCCTCTCGTTTCCTCTTCCTAGTAAGTTACGTTACCAGGCTCCTGACAAGGGATCTAGGATAAAGTCGGTGGGGTCGTATACTATATTTGACCCATACCGTCACAAATGCATGGTTGTGCAGAGAGCAGACCACCTTGTTCCCTTGGACAACACGACTCGGCCCAGCATTGGGCTGAGCGTTGGGGGTTTAGGTCAGGGATGGGATGATGTCATTGGTCATTGACCTTGTTGCTGAGCAACCCCACAACCCCACTAACATCGAGCTAGGGACACTGGCTCCGATTACTATGTAGATTAATGAAATAGACATAAAGCCATTGTCTTGAATTATAGCGCTGTTGTACAACTGATTTGGATTGCGTTTATTACCGTCATATAGGTATGCAGTGAAAGCCTATTCTCAACCTTATTTCTTCAAAATCTTCGGACATGAGCGAGGACCTGCCGCAGTCGATCCAGCGCCTTTGTCTCTGATGCACCTTCAGAACCCCGAGCCTTGGACTCCTCGACTTCTTTTCGAGCTTCTGCTATTAACGGCTCGAGATCTCCCCAAACGTAATCAGTGTATCCGGTCAGCACGTTGCCCCATTGTTGAAGCCAGTTGTTTCTTGCTTCGTCAGTATCGGCTGTGCCGAGGTGGAGTTGTCGTTCGAATTCTGCCTCGGCCCCCGGCTGAGTTAAGAAATCGGGATTGAAGTTGAGCAGATCGTCCAAGCCAGGACCAGAGGATACGGAGTTTGCTGGAAACAGAGCTTCTCGTAGTTTAGCTGCCGCTTCTGGTGTTAAACCTTCGTCCTCAGTATCTGGAATCTCAGCTCCAAGCAGAACAGCGTCGAGCTCGTCGGACGGACCGTCTAGAAGATTGACTACAGCAGCGCCATCTAATTTCTCTTGCTCATTGACTGCCGTACTTTGCCCAACTGGTAGATCGTAACTTTGGTCGTGTGAGTTTTCATATCGACTCAAGTCATGAAACTCCAACGTAGAGTCGGCACTAACAAAGTCGTTGAATGCTTGCGCTGATGTACCAGAGTCCAAATTTGTCTGTGAGCGTAACGATTCGCCCTGAGCCGTTGATCGCAATCTATGTGATGCTGCCTCTCCTGTGCTTGATGAAATTCTTCCGATGCTGCTGCTACTTGAGCTGGCCTTTCCCTCTGGTGGCTGGCCACTTAGACCTGGACCCGTGCCGAAAGCGTTGAGAGCTAGTCTACCAGAAGCTTGGAGTCGGTTGGTGATAGAGTCGGTGTCTCTAGTCCCTGTATCCCTGGCTTTTCCTTTCGAGTTTGTAGATGCCTCGTTGCCTTTGTGTGGTTCTGGTGGTTGTCCGCTATCTTTGCTCATCTTTTATGGCTTTAGCCGAACAATGTCGTTAATCGGTTCTTGCGTGGTCCAGTATTGGCTGTGAGTTTGGGATCCCTTGTCCTGAGGTGACTGTAAGCCGACGTTTGAGGTTTATAGTGGTTTGTCGAGTATAATATCGATGAATTATTCAGCTGTAGATTTTTGATTCAGATGAACTGCCTAGGTAGATGAAGTTGAACCGGGGCACATGTCAAAACGGCCCCGGACGGATGAGCGGGTGCAGATCGGCTTGGAGCTTGGCATCGGATGCCCGAGATAGGTTAAGGCCGGTGCCCCTCTTGGAAGTTTACATACATCAAGGCGGCTCTTGTGAGCAACCAAGCTCTGGAGCTGCACTTGAAAAGTAACTTACCCTGGATAAAGAATGATCTGAGGTTCTAGCTGAGGTAGAAGCGAACAACTATCCACCATCTCCAGTACTCTGATAAGGCATCCAGGGATACCCCGCCGTTGCATTTAGGTATACGGATACGTAACTTGCACTAGACTCAGGTATCAAGGAACAGCACAGAGCAACGACCCAATGATCGTCTTGCCCTGTTCTGCAGCCTCACTTCAGAATTGGATGTAGCTTACAGCTCATGCGTGGGGAGCACAAGAGCAATGGCTATAGGTTATTTTGTTGGTAGAGCTCAGGTTCTAGCTACCTAGGTATCAATCAATATTGGATCTGGAGCTTCCATGGGTTGAGCTGTTGGGGTCGCTAGCCCCTCACAGGTGAAAGCAGCATGTTAAGTCATCGATTTTAGTATGCTGGTGGCGTTTACCTCCACACAAGCCTATTACAGGCAATAGAGCACTGGAGCTCTCCTGTGGCTTCGTTCTTTACCTACCTAGCTGTAGGCAAGCTCTTCGGCACAGCTTAGGTACCTATTACTCGAGGCGCAAAAGCACACGCGCAGCAAGGAACCTGAAAATAACCCCCTCCAAAATCAAAGGCGACAGCGGGGCTCCACCATGACCTGTCCCGTCCCATCCATCCATGATCCATCCAGTGGCAGCCAAGCCCAAGCCCGAACCAGAACCAGAATCAGACCAACCCAAAATCGAACCAAACCAAACTTGCATCTTGACTTTGGGTTCTGCTGCGTCACTTCCCATCTCATCCTTGATCTCCCCTCATCACAAAGCAAAGCAAAGCAAAGCAAAGCAAAGCAAAGCAAAGGAAATCGTCACGTTTGCGGCGACTTTCTCATTTTCATAGCCTTCCGTTCAACTCTCGATTTCAAACTTGACCTATCTTATCTTTACTGTACCTAGACCAAGTCCCAGTAACTGTTCATACCTAGTAGCCCACTCCAAGTACCGCCCAGCGCAACTCAGCTCAGCACAGACTCTAGAGCGCTCTCCCTCCACTCGCTGTCTCCTCCCTCATCTCTTTGGCCCGCCCTCCGCTGCTTCTGCTCCTTCTGCGTCCACGTCTACGTCCACACACCTCCACCAACACCACCACCACCACCACTACTACCACCACTACTATCCTTCAGCCTTGGACGCCTGCCGACCTTTCAACATCATACAACGCCGTGCTACCTCCGATATCCCTCCCTGCCGCCCGACAAGAAATATTTTTGGACGACGGTTCCTCTACAGATCACGGCGGCGATATCTTGCTTGACCCCACTGCGGCGCCGACAAAAAGACGATATCCAAAAACGACACCACCGCCCATCCACTCAACTCACCACCTTACCTCACCTTACGCTATCCCGCCCACCGCAAGACCAGGCGTGTGTCACTGCAGCTTGCATCATCCGTCCATCTCCCTTCGCGTCGCCCACGTCAAGGAGCTTCCATCACCTACAAGCTATCGGCTCCGATTTATCCTCACCTCCGCCTTGGCCCCGCCATTCCCACAGCTATCGATTCTTACCTTTGCCTCCCTCGACCTCCAACCACAACCCCTCCTAATCCCCGCCCTCGCTGCTCACCAAGATGGTTGATAGCGAAGCGAACTCACCCACGTGGAAGTTCACACAGTATGTCGTCTCTCTCTATCCAGTCTTGATGCTCGTCTCGTGTTTTGGGGGTTGATGCTGAGCTCTCGTGTGCAGGTGCTTTGGTGACAAGGGCGATGTTGAAGACATCACCGAAGGTATGTCATCTCCCCATCTACCCTCCCAGAGGTAGCTCTCGATCTTGGTAAACTGACCGCCGCCTTTGTTTTGATACAGCTGATATCATCTCGACGGTTGAGTTCGACCATACCGGAAACTATCTCGCTACTGGCGACAAGGGCGGTAGAGTAGTGCTCTTCGAGCGAAACGAGACGGTATGTCACCATCAAGCAACACCCTCGCGTACCGTCCATGCTTGGCGGTGCGCTTTACTCTCGTCGTCGCTAACTGTCAATGCAGAAAAAAACCTGCGAGTACAAATTTCACACCGAGTTTCAGTCGCACGAGCCCGAATTCGACTATCTAAAGTCACTCGAGATCGAAGAAAAGATCAACAAGATAAAGTGGTGCAGACGACAAAACGCTTCGCACTATCTGTTATCTACCAATGATAAGACAATCAAGCTATGGAAGGTTTTTGAGAAGTCGCTCAAGGTTGTAGCGGAGAACAACCTCTCTCATGATGTTACGCCCGGAAGCATTGCGGGTGGTGGCGGCGCTCCCAAGCCTTTACCCGCCCATCAGTTCAGGAATGCCGCCGACCTCAAGCTGCCTAGGCTTACACACCACGATACGGTCGTCGCCGCCGTGCCACGCCGGACATATGCCAACGCACACGCCTATCACATCAACAGCATCTCAGTGAACAGTGACGGAGAGACCTTTATCAGCAGCGATGACTTGCGAATTAACCTCTGGAACCTCAACATCCAGGACCAGAGCTTCAACATTGTTGATATCAAGCCTGCCAACATGGAGGAACTGACTGAAGTCATCACAGCTGCCGAGTTTCATCCCATGAGTTGCAACTGGTTCATGTATGCCAGTTCCAAGGGTACCATCAAACTCGCGGACATGCGAGAGAGTGCCCTGTGCGATCAGCACGCCAAATGTTTGTGCACCCCATCGCGATGGTTCTCCTTGCGTTTCAAATAGCTTGCTAACCCCTTGTAGTATTCGAACAAGAAGAGGACCCTTCATCCCGATCCTTCTTTTCCGAAATTATCTCATCCATCTCTGATGTACGATTCTCGCATGACGGTCGATACATTCTATCTCGCGACTACCTCACCGTGAAGATTTGGGATATCAACATGGAGCGACAGCCAGTTAAGACGATACCGATTCACGAGCACCTTCGACCACGGTTGTGTGACACATACGAGAACGACAGTATATTCGACAAATTCGAGGTTGTATTCTCGGGCGACGCCAAGAATGTCATGACAGGCAGCTACAACAACAATTTCATGATCTATCCTTCAGACCCTGAGAAGGAGGTCGAGGTCGTTCTCCAGGCGGACAAGTCGGCTTTCAAGGCCAAGAAGGTTGGAGTGCCTACACCGATCAACCAAGCGACAAGCCCAACAGCAACCAATGGTAAGAAGGGTGGCTCTAGGGCTGGCAGCCCAGGTGGTCAGGGTCAGCGGATGCGTAAGGAGACAGATGCAGACCAGATCGATTTTAACAAGAAGATCCTGCACATGAGCTGGCATCCGTTTGAGGACAGCATTGCGATTGCAGCTACGAACAATGTAAGTGAAGACAAGCTATACCGATTTGTGGCATCAGCATGTACTGACCTATCAATGCAGCTCTTTGTCTTTTCAGCACTCTAGACCATGACAGCGACGTTCATCTCGCAGGGCAGTTTAGTGAGGAAGTTGCGTGGCGGGAGGTGGAAGTCGAAACAGCAAGGGTATAGGTGGCTCCGCCTCCGCCTCCGTCATGACGGGATTGGCCTAGTTATGCTTGGGCACAACGTGGCATCTCGATGATGCAGGATATGATATGGTATTACGGATCAATGCAGCCTATTATACTTAGAAGCGAAAGCACAGCGAGTCGGCACTGCTTGGGACGAATGCTCCGCGGAAAGATAGCTGGAACAGGCCCCTTGGATGTGGCCGTTGAAGCAACCTGAAGATGGAGGGCGAGCGCTGTAGGACAACCATCTACAAAGCAAGCAAATGAACGAGCGGGAAGAGCCACATGGGATGCAGGTGAACGAATGCATGGGGTCGGCGTTTGGTCGCCACGTGTAGCAGAAACCACAAAGAGACTATTGAGAATCAAAGAAATGCCACTCATGCCTGAGGTGCGATCAAGTTGAAATACCAGGTGGCTATTCGCTGCGAACTGGGCCCGCGGAGTTTCAAGGGAGAAAGTTAGATGATACATACCTAGTAAGTCTAGTCGATGCAGGGCAGAATTTAATACCACTGATTTGCAGAAGCAATTGCTTATTCGGCCAATTCTGGACCAATCCGCGATCTGTACCAAGATACAAGCCTCAGCTGGTCAATCTTTGAGGCTCGGCAGCTGCCACCATCTTGGATGTGACAAAGGACGTCCCTGGCACTTGTTCTTAGGGTACTTGCCGTAAGATAGAGTGAAACGAGACGTGCTAACTGGTTCTACCTGCATAGTACGACTGGAACCCCGCACTTCTTGATAAGCCAACAAGTAGCACAGTATCCCTCAGTTGACACGAACAAGTACCGGGTACCACAAGGCCCCTAAAGATCCTCCCGTCCTGTCTAATCTACCTAGGCTCTTCTGCATTACTTTGCATAGACACGAGGGCAACATTAACCAATAACTCGAGTCAGCCGCTTTTTGTCAGCAAAGGTCTTTGTTGAGGGATACCACAGTCGCTCCTTTGTTTTACTATTTACACCTCCCATCCCACAGCAATGGCACCCGAAATACCTTCGAACATTCTCCGTAAGAGGACACCCGACATGTCGGTCCTTCAGAAATCGCTCCGTCGCGACAGCGCCTCGCGCGAGTCGACCGCTGGAGCTGGGGATCTTGAACGTGGATCGGCGTCTTCAATAGCACAGAATATTGCAAGGATGGTCGCTCATGAGGTCGGGCCTTCGATGCTGACGGTTGGTGTCATGCTGAGTCTCATCTTTGGAGGATGCTGTTCCAATGTACGTTGTCACTTGGAGTGTCCCCACACTCTGGCCTTTCTGGATGATTACAAGAACTGACTTTAATGTTTCCCTGCTTATAGGTCTATGCTCTTGAAGCTATTGTCAAGTGAGTTTTGACCTGTAATAATTTTCCGTATCTTTTCATGTAGCTAACCTACATATAGCTTCGAATCGTCAAGTGGTATGAAATTATCCGTGTCTCCAACGAGACAAAGAATCATCTCCTTTACTGACACTTGCCACACATTGCAGGAACTCTATTGACATTTGTTCAATTCCTCTTTGTCGCTGTGACAGGATTTGTCGCCCAGTTCGACAAGAACAGTCGCTTCTTCCTTACACCCAACAAGGTGCCCTTGAGCCGCTGGATCTTCAACATTGTTCTCTTCTTCACCGTTAACCTCCTCAACAACCATGCATTCAGTTACGATATCTCGGTGCCAGTTCACATTATCCTCAGATCTGGTGGAAGTATCACGACTATGGCTGCAGGCTATCTTTATGGCAAGAGGTATACCCAAACCCAAGTGGTTGCTGTCTTCCTGTTGACACTCGGTGTCATTCTGGCCGCATGGTCGGATGCCCAGGCCAAGGTAATTATCTTTTCCCACAAACAACTGACGTGGGATGGCGCTGATACTTGTTGATAATAGGGCACGAGCGAGAGCAGTGGTCGTCCCGCCTTTAGCACTGGACTCTTGATCCTCTTTGTTGCCCAGGTCCTCTCCGCCATCATGGGTCTCTACACGGAAGCTACATACGCCAAATACGGCCCTCAATGGAAGGAGAATCTCTTCTACTCCCATGCTCTCTCACTGCCGCTGTTTCTGCCTTTCGCTCCTTCAATGGTACGGACTTTCTCGCATCTCATGTCGAGTACCCCGATGCAGTTGCCGGGTGTTCTGGGTTTCGCGGCCACAAAGTTCCTGGTTCCCAGTCAGATCGTCTTCCTCATCACCAACGTTCTGACCCAGTACGCCTGTATCCGAGGCGTCAACCTCTTGGCGGCTGCATCAACGGCTCTCACTGTCACCATCGTCCTCAACATCCGAAAGCTTGTCAGTCTACTCCTGAGCATCTGGCTGTTTGGCAACAAGCTAGCCCCTGGCACACTACTGGGAGCTATTATCGTGTTCAGTTCTGGTGGGCTATACTCTGTGGGTTCACGAAAGAAGGCTCCTGCGGAAAAGGAGACTCCTGCTGGGGATGACAAGGCGAACTAGAAGTCGTTGGGTTTATGTTGATGACTGTATTATCACAGGTTTCACTGGGGTATAGATGGCGTATCTGGTTCAAGGCAAGGTTGTCATTATCGTAGACGGGAATGTTTGGTTTGTCAGTACATAACTGGCATGCGGGCTAAGATCCTCATGTAGAATTATAGTTCACGTTCTTGTATACTAACGAAAGAAAAGACGGTCGAAGAGCTTATATAGAGTAGACACATCTAGAAGACCCTGTTCGATTAACTCTTGGACGTCCACTGTCCTTGTATAATCATAATCTGGCGACTGTCAACGAAGGGTTCCTCGAGTCGGAGTTGGTATCCTATGTCATGCATAGGGCTGTAGATGTCTGATCCTTCTGGGCGTAGAATGCATGATGCTAGAGTACTTATCAGGATAAAACCCCAATACTAATACAGAGAATATGATTAGAATATTATCCTGCGGATGTGAAAGTGTACTCTACTGACTTAGTTGTAATATCTAGTATTACTTAACCTGGTTCAATAATAAGTATGTTAAAGCGTATATCAAGGAGAAGAGATCTATGTGAATACTTCTCGCTATTTATCCTCCGGCTGCCCGGCGTGCCACACCCGCAGATCGCCTCTCACCAAAACCACTTTTGAAGAAGAGTATGTTCTCTCCATACGACGAAAGTCTGTTTTGTTTCGCGTACTATAGTCCGCGCTTAGCTTGACCAACTACGATCAGCCGGTCGATATGATTGCTTCAAGCTTAAGTGGCATCGTATCTACGGGGACGAATCCTTGTGGCCTATTCCATTTGACTAATTTTGAGGAAGCGGTATTTCCAAATGTATCGAAGGAGCTTGTTACTTCCTATCACACCCGCATGAGTATGGCCAGGAGATCGATCATATAGTCCGTGAGGTGGTGGAAATAATTAGAGCAGCTCAACAAGAAGACGGTTGTTCATCTCATGAAGGCTGCAATTGCCCACAAAGAAGAGTATTCAGAGAACAACCTACTTATTGAGCCAACCGAAAAGCATATCGCCCTGATCAGAAAGTGATTCGGTCATGAAGAAGGGCAACTGAGGGATATCCGGGCCATACTGAGATGGAGCTTGCACTCTTTCGCCCTTACACAGCTACGGGAAGCACAGAAGCTTTCGATTAGGCACAATACCTCCTGACCGAGCGGGGAAATCTAAAGGGGCAGGACGGAAAACATTACTTGAATTTGGAAAGGGAACGGAGAGGCAAAGAGACCCTGGTTGTGGCCAGACTCTTACCAGAGAAGGCAGCTTACTGAATGCACTGGCTCACGCTCCGATCATAGAGTACATAAAGGCTAAATGACACTATATCAGAGTGACCCGCCTTCCCACCGCTATCGTCGATACACTTTATCTCTCTGTCAAGATAGTAGACCCATATCCAGTGCTGACGAATGGTCACAGGCACTGCAGGGGCTGTAGGGTAACGTGGTCGAGAAGAATATATATATGACTAGAGGCATCGGTGCTATTGAACAGTGGGAAGGGTTCGGTATCAACGGCTTTCTGCCCCCAAGGAACAAACGAAGGAAGCTACTACGCCGATAAATGTGCCTCTACCACCATCATAATATTGTTAAGGGTTCTTACACCTCGACCTCGATCTCGACCTTGACACTCGCTATTCTGATATCATGGCTATGCTAATACAATAATGCCATGGCGGTCATGAACTTCTATGGAAAGCCTTTTACTTTTGTCAACCAGATAGCCAGTTCTGAGGCTATAGGGAAGTTCTCGAAAGTACTTTACGAGTTCCTACTACGTTCAACCTCAGATTAGCCTAGGACCGGTAACTCGAAGACCATGCACGATAGTGGTGAAATACGTAAACATACAGCAGAGCACATATCGTTTCTTGACTGCTTGTATTCATGATAGTGGAATGCTAAGGGCTCGGAATATTCAAGAGCTTCAACCTGACATTTCGAGAGCATGGATAGGAACGATCCAACAACCCAATGATAGCGATTGCGTGTGAGTATTACCTTTTATGCTCAACTGTATACTATGAGACTCGTTCAATGAGTTCAGCGGCGATTTAGAACGTGTAATATAACAAACAAACATGGCTATCAACAAAGAGTGGTCTGAAGTAGTCGCTGTTGGTTCCAAGCTCCATCCCTCAGGGTCCAGTTCAATTGGGACCCTCTCCCTCGGATAACCAGGGATTTGACCCGAGGGCGCGGAGACGGAAACACACCCATGGCGGATGAGGATATCCCGAGCCGGGGGAGCCAGTGGAGCTGAACGTGGTGTGTCGACGTTATGTTGCATTCTCTGTATCCCTACGACGCTTTGATAATTAGGTATGAGAAAGCACATGTTGGAGAAGGTGATTTTCAAGGGGATTGTCAACTGACCAAATTAAACAGGTACATCCTTGAGAGCTTGGTGTTAGGTGTTCGATATATGGGACCACGTGGTTCTGTTCAACCAAAAGTGAGGCTTCCGTATACATGGATGGAAGTTAGAAAGATGAGTTTGGGCATATACAGCAAGGGGTTACTGGAACGATGACCCTTGTCGTTCATGGAGAAGGCCTGGGGTCTGTTGATCAACAACTTTATGCACTTATCATGCCGTAAACTTCTCTGATAGCGACTTCTTGAGGGTACTATATTGATGTCTACAAAACACCTCCTTCATCTGGTAAGGACAAGTACCTAACTTAGAAGGTTATCCATAGCTTCAAACGGCCTCCATCAGGTGGAGCCTCAACTAAATACCGAAGTAGATGCCTCAATGGGCTTAGATCATTGGACACTCCATCCCCACCATGCCTACGGCGTGCATTGCACCGACGCACTGTCCCACTATGGCCCGCTAGAAACCCTGGTGTGTCACACCGTCGTACCTTCTTCTCACGGCCGACTGCTTTACTAGGTTCCTTCTTACTGCGGGCACGCTTCCAAGTGCCTCCTCTTTTGTTTTTATCCTGTGATAACCAAAGTCAAGTTGATAGTGAAATCTCCAAGCTATCGTTAAGAACCAAGAAGCATTTGACTATCATATTGTTGTTTCATCAAGCTAAGGAATCGCCATGGCTGGTATGTATCTCGCAGCTTGCCCTGCCCCTCCTCCACACCAGACTTGATATTACGGGTCATCTCATCTCGACAACAACTGCAACAATCGGCAAGCTTGCTGACCGAACAAATGCCATAGGCGGTCCTATCTTCGAAGAAAGCGAATCAGCCGCGCTCGACGTACGAGCACGAGAGTCAGATGAGGAGGTAGACGAGGCCAGAGATTCTGGTGCAACCGGCCATGGCGCCTCGCACAAAGAAACAGCATCCGATGCTGGTTCGCACAACGGCGATGACGATGAAGAGCTCGAGGACGGAATGCTTCTGCGCGACCTGCCCAAGCGAACCACCTTTTACGATCCTGTCGCTGAGCGTCAAATGAGCCAGACGGACGCAAAATACTTCTACCACCGAAACAAGGCCGATGCGCGAAGTGGTGGTGGGGCTGGCGTCCAGTCTATACCTCAAAGCCCTTTTCTCGCCTCTGGTTCTCGACCAGCGACTGAATATGGCGCTGATTCCTTGGTTCTAGATGCGAGTGGTCGTCGGGCTGATTCCTTCCCACCAGGCTTGGAGATGCCAAATTCTGCCATTGATTCATCAAGCTATACTCAATCCCCCACCAAGATCGAGGCCCAGCCTGCTCCATTCCCACCCAGCTACCCTTCTGCTCCTCCTCGCGCTGGTCAGTTAGCCCAGGATCCACGACTACCTGATGGCTCTAGCGACGGTCTACCATCCGGTGGTCTTTTTGACACTGAACCTCAAATCACAGCCGAGCTAAGCTCCATCTCGAAGGATATCCAGAGAATCTTGGATCTCAGACGTAAATACGTTTCGCTTTCTAACCAAGGTCCCGATGATAACCCAAGAGATGACTCAAACTGGGATATTTATCCTCCTCCGCCTGAACCATCATGGCAGCAATCTTCGAGAAACAGAGCAGATACTGCGGAGCATGTTCCTGGTCAAGAGAACACTGGACTGAATGGCACCAAAGATGCAGCTGGGTCCCTGCCCGGAGACCTACATCAAGATCACCATGAGGGAAAGCGATCAACAAGAAAGCGAAAGCCGGGCCAAGATATTGGGGAGGACTTCGACATAGCCGACTTATTGCCCTTGCCAGGCGATGATGGACTTACATACAAGTTGGACGATAGCGGCGTCTATCAAGTATTTGAACGTGATGCTCAGGCGCCTGCAATTCAAGTCCCTACCATCAGGGAGTATTACATTGACCTTGACGACATTCTGGATGTTTCGTCTGATGGGCCTAGCAAGAGCTTCGCATTTCGACGTCTCCAATACCTGGAGGGAAAATTCAACCTCTATGTCCTGCTGAACGAGTACCAAGAAACAGCCGACAGCAAGAAGGTTCCCCATCGAGACTTCTACAATGTCCGAAAGGTTGATACTCACGTTCATCATTCAGCGTGTATGAACCAGAAGCATTTGTTGCGCTTCATCAAAAGTAAGATGAAGAAGTTTCCCAATGAAGTGGTGCTTTTCCGTGATGGAAGACATCTCACTTTGGCCGAGGTCTTTGCTAGTATTAATCTGACTGCCTACGACCTGAGTATTGACACGCTGGATATGCATGTAAGACTCCCTCTTCACACTGGTGAACTAGATTCAAGAAACGTGCCACTAACTATTGTAGGCTCACACTGATTCATTCCATCGATTTGACAAGTTCAATCTCAAGTATAACCCCGTTGGAGAATCTCGTCTCCGAACTATCTTCCTTAAGACGGATAACTTTATCCATGGCCGCTACCTGGCTGAGATTACCAAGGAAGTCATTGCTGATCTCGAATCGAGCAAGTATCAGATGGTTGAGTGGCGCATCTCCATTTATGGCAAGTCCATAGACGAGTGGGATAAGCTCGCCGCCTGGGTGGTTGACAATAAGCTCTTTTCGCATAACGTCCGCTGGCTCATTCAGATTCCCCGCCTGTACGATGTCTACAAAGCTAGTGGCTTGATGGAGACGTTTGAACAGGTGGTGAAGAATGTTTTCCAGCCACTTTTTGAAGTAACCAAGGACCCGTCAAGCCACCCGAAGTTGCATATCTTCCTTCAACGGGTTATCGGTTTCGACAGCGTCGATGACGAAAGCAAAGTTGAGCGCCGTCTTTTCAAGAAGTTCCCTGTGCCAAAGGTCTGGGATACCAAGCAAAACCCACCCTATAGCTACTGGATCTACTACCTTTACTCTAACCTGGTATCCCTCAATTACTGGAGGAAGAGGCGTGGGTTCAACACACTCGTCTTGCGACCTCATTGTGGAGAAGCTGGTGATAGCGAGCACTTGGCTGTTGCCGCTCTGTGCTGCCACAGCATCAGCCACGGACTCCTTCTTCGCAAAGTGCCCCTTCTCCAGTACGTGTTCTACTTGGATCAGATCGGTATCGCCATGTCGCCGCTGAGTAACAATGCTCTATTCTTGGCCTATGAACGGAACCCTTTCCATCAATACTTCAAGAGAGGCCTCAATGTGTCACTGTCTACCGATGACCCGCTACAGTTTGCGTTCACCAAAGAACCACTGATCGAGGAGTATGCGGTTGCGGCGCAGATTTACAAACTTAACTCCGTCGACATGTGTGAGTTGGCCAAGAACTCGGTAAAACAAAGTGGCTATGAGTTGTCCATCAAAGAACACTGGCTGGGGCGTGGTTGCAACAAGCCAGGAAAGGAAGGGAATGCCATGGTCAAGACGAATGTTCCTGACCGAAGAGAAGAATTCCGATACTTCACGCTGATGCAGGAGAGAGATGTGTAAGTTGGCATTATTAGGGTGTCCCCTTGTCATTCCCCTGTTATCTGGTCGCTATTAGTGCTGACACAAATCTTTCCAGACTGTCGAAATATGTTACCTACAACGCTGCCATGGAGTCTTCAGCACACGTCACTGGCAACGAAAGCAAGATGTCAGAGTCAGTAGCTTCTATCGCTGGCCAGTCTACTGGCATGAGTGTGGCCCCAGGTAATGAGCCTGGAAAGGTTGAAGCGCCTCTCTCAGCGGCCGGTCATCACGCTGCGAACCTCGGGTCCTCAGTTGGAGCATCAACTGGTCGAGATCAGCCATGGCCCAGTGATGCTATGGCAGACCCTCATCTTTCAGGTAGCGACCCAAGGATGTTTCCAGGCATCTTTACTCGTGGACACCGTACGGGTAGTCTCCGAAACCTCGCTCAAGCCAGCGACGAACCGGACACTGCAGATGATATCTTTGGCCCTGAGACTTGATCTAACTTCGCCTGGCTATGTATAAGATGTGTAATGATCGCAATGCATCGCAAATAGATTACGTACAGATGTGGGATTGGTTATATATGTGGCTAATGATGACCCTACTTGGACAGCGATGTCTCGGGGGGCTAACAATAGTTGGGCTAGGCGAAGCTGTAGAATGATTTATTCATGGTATTTTCCCTTTCTAGTCCGACATTTGGTAGTAGTACTTGGTGAGTAATGAATGGGTTTAGATACATGAGTGCATGTGCATCTTAGCACATTTAGATGCCAGTAGTGGATCATGTAGGCGTTTTGGACTTGTTATTTACATGTCACGATAATTGCCGTTCATGCTTCGTTATACGTGTTGATTGCGAGGTCGACGCATGCTGTCAAACGAAACTATTCTGCAATCAGTTCCTTGGATAAAATATAGTTGCCAATATGAGAATGACAACTACCCTCGATAAACTCGAGCATACCATCTACCACATCCCCAACTTTTATCTGACCCTAGAGCTGGAGGTTGACAAAGCTTCTGTGGCTTGGGCCAAATATGCAGGGTACAGGGTGGCACTGTAAGCTCCAACTTTGACACCCGCTTCTGAGAAGCTGACGTTACTAATTCAGGCTGTTGCTTGCGGGGGATTAACTGGTGGAGTTCCAGCCCAACCTGCTCGTTACCTGAGAAATCGTTTGGATAAAGGGGTGACGCAGAATACGCACCCGTGTGGCAACGTTTTGGTGGGCCTATACGTCTTGCAGAACCTTACATAAACACAGGGTGGGTATGATTCGGCACCCAAATCATGCCGCAAATAGACGTCAATCTACCAGCCCCAGGAGATTCAGGTTATTGGAACTTGGTAGGGGG
This sequence comes from Fusarium sarcochroum, assembly GCA_013266185.1. NCBI lineage: Eukaryota > Fungi > Ascomycota > Sordariomycetes > Hypocreales > Nectriaceae > Fusarium > Fusarium sarcochroum. Next base: position 65,807 of record JABEXW010000584.1, read on the forward strand.
AAGGTACGGTACGTCGGATCGGTCCATACCTTACCTTAGTAGCCGTCGCTTGCTCCTCAGACAAACGACGCACTGCGTCACTTCGCATCGCATCGCATCGCAGCGTTTCGCTTCATACCAATCCCTCTCTTCCTCTCCATCTGCTCCTTAGAGTAAATCCCAAGGGGTCTTCTTCTCGAGGCACATACGCCCGCGGTGCAGCCGATCGAGCCGATTCACGACTTGCCGACATGGGGTTTCTGGGAGTGTACCGGGCTCTCTACGACTACGTGCCTCAAGCAGAGGGCGAGCTTGCCATCAATGATGGAGATCTGCTTTTCATCCTCGATAAGAACGACGACGATGGTTGGTGGAAGGCTAAGAAGAAGGCTGGAGCCGACGAGGAGGACGAGCCGACTGGCCTCATACCTGGCAATTATGTCGAGGAGGTAAGCTGGCCCTGAACAAACCCGTGAGGCAAGCACAGCGCCGATACTAAACTCTGCTTCTTCACCCTCTAAAGGCCCATCCCGTAGACCACGCCCGAGCTCTTTTCGACTATACGCGCCAGACCGACGAGGAACTTTCATTCCACGAAGATGCCACTCTCGCCGTGTACGATACGTCAGATCCTGACTGGATCCTGACCGGCCTCGATGGCGATTATGGCTTTGTTCCGTCAAACTACATCGAAATGGGACATCCTGTCGCATCTGCAGAGCCACCAATGCCTTCTCCGCCTCCGGCGCTTCCTTCGAGGCCACCGGCTGCCCCAATTCCTGCACCTGAACCACGGGCGGCATCTCCGGACCTACCGAGCGAAAGCGCGTCCCCTCCTCCTAATCCAGCTGCTGCCATTGCAGGTGTCATGCACGGTCGCTCAGTTTCTCAGCAATCCGCACCCCCCCGACAACCCCCTCGTGCGTCCGTTACGTTCAGCGAACCCCCCGAGGTCGACGACGAGCCTGTGCGATCACCTACCCTGCCAGCCCGGCCACGACTGCCACCTCCGTCCTCGCCAACTTACGATGAGCCTCCGTCTCCCGCATACAGTCGCAGTTTCCAGGATAATAGGGACCCCGATCGACGTCAAGATGTTGAGCGAACCCCTGGTGGCTTTCACATGTACAATATCAACGAGATGATCTCTATTATCGGCAAGAAGAAGAAGATGCCTACTACTCTGGGAATTAATCTTTTAACAGGTATAATTCTGATCGCCCCGGAGCATGCCTCTGATGGACCTTCACAAGAATGGAGCTGCGACCGCATGACGCATTATTCACGAGAGGGAAAGCACGTTTTCATGGAGCTTGTGCGCCCAAGCAAAAGCGTCGACTTCCATGCCGGAGCGAAAGATACCGCCGAAGAGATCGTCAGCATGTTGGGCGAATTGGCCGGTGCTGTACGTGCTGAAGGACTCCGTGAGGTGATCATGGCTGGCACACAAGGTAGCAGTGGTGGGGGTCAAAAGCAGGGCCACATTTTGTACGACTTTATGGCTCAAGGCGAAGATGAGGTAACTGTTGCTGTGGGAGACGAGGTAATCGTTCTGGACGACTCCAAAAGTGAAGAGTGGTGGCAAGTTCGTCGACTCAAGAACGGAAAAGAAGGAGTAGTCCCAAGCAGCTACATCGAGATTCTCGGTACGATCGCGCCGCCCTCCTCCAGTGGCATCAACTCGGCCAAGTCACTCGTCGAACAAAACCGCCTCGACGAAATTCGATTGACAAAGGATGCCATCAAGGCCAGCAAAGAACCTCAGCAGGTAGGACCGGGAATGCCTCTCCCCGAAAGGGGCAGTAGCCTCATGGCAAGAGAACATGGTAGTAATTCGGGACAACAGCGGAGCCGTCGAGAAAATGGACGAAGCGATGGCAGCAGTCAAAGCCGATCCAAAGCGAGTAAGTACCACCTCATCACCTCATACTTTTTCTATTTGCGCACGCGTTGAGATCGGCTTCATATTCTAACCTCATGTTCCATAGAGCCGGACTCGTCCAAAGTACGCACCTGGACGGACCGATCACGGTCTTTCAGTGTCGAAGCCCAATTTCTCGGGTTGAAGGATGGCAAAATCCACTTGCACAAGATGAACGGTGTCAAGATTGCCGTCCCCATCACCAAAATGTCACGGGAAGACCTTGAGTATGTTGAAAACTTCACAGGCATATCTTTGGAAGACGATAAGCCATTGGCAGACGTCAAGCGAGCCAGGTCTGCGGCCGAGAAAAAGTCACCAGAACGAAGCTCTTCAGCTGGCGTGACCATCGACAAGGACCCAAAGTCCGACTACGACTGGTTCCAGTTCTTCTTGTCCTGCGAGGTTGCTGTGGGTTTGTGCGAGCGCTACGCCCAGGCCTTTATCAAGGACTCAATGGATGAGAGCGTGCTTCCCGATGTTGATGCTAGTACATTGAGAGCTCTCGGAATTCGTGAGGGTGATATCATCAAAGTCATGCGCACTTTGGATGCCAAATATGGGCGCAGTCGCGGTGGAAAGAGGGGAACTGCTGATGGAGCTGATGGTGAAGGCGGTTTGTTCTCTGGACCCGGTGGCGCTCTACGAAACAATACCCGCAAGGGCCGACCTGCACCTGCAGTGCAGACGAGTGATGTCGTTGATGCCAATGCTTTCTCCCGAGGTGACTCCTCCAAGGCTACCGATGACGATGCCAGATCGCCTCCACCAACGAGCCCCTCGAACAAGAGTCCCGAGCCTCGCCAAGCAGCCAATTCAGGATTCGACGATGATGCTTGGGATGTGAAGCCAAGCAAGCAACAATCGCCGCCGCAGCCAAAGCCGCAGCCACCTGCCGAGCCCAGTCAGAAGCCTGCCCCTGAGCCCACACCAGTTCCACCTCCACCTCCAGCCCTCACTGGCTCCATGCAGGAGTTGTCGCTGTTGTCAACACCACTCGAGCCTACGAGGACCGAGCCAGCACCGGTGGTTCCTCAAGCGCCCGCTATCTCTGCGCAGCCAACATCGTCGGCGCCCGTGTCACAACCTCTTGGCGGCGCTACTCCATCCTTCTTCACATCAGTCGCACAGGCACGACAACGTCCTGCTCCACCTCAGGCGTCTGGCAACCAGGGCAATCTCGTACCTCCACCACCTCAGCGACCCCTATCAGCTCCGCAATCAGCCCAACCTAGTGGTTTTGCTCCTCCTCCAATGATGCCTCAGATGACTGGCGCTTTGCAGGGCCAGGTTGCCCCTCCTGGCCAGAGTCTGACCGATCTCACTCAGGCTCGCTTGCAGCAGCAATACACTGCTCAAATGCAGCAGCAGCAACCCCCTCAGCAAATGCAACCCAACATGACTGGCTTCCCTGGGCAGCAAGGCCCTCCCATGATGTCTTTCCCCACCGGTACCGGGCAGTTCATGCAGCCAATGATGACTGGAATGCAGGGACAGAACCAGTTCGCTCCCATGCAGGCCCAACCTACAGGCTTTCAATCGCCCTTCCAGAATACACAGTCAATGTACGGAGCTCCCACAGGTGGCATTAACAACTACCTGCCGCCAGCTCTTGAACCCCAGCGAACAGGCATGCCTGGCCTGCCGCCCCAGCCCACTGGCATGAGCACTATGGGTGGAATGAACAACACGGCAGCTCAGCCTCTGCAGCCACAGCAAACAGGACCAGCTCCTCCCGTGCGATTTGGCGTAACAAATGAGACCAAGAAGCTAGCGCCTCAGGCAACGGGGCGAAGGGCTAACTTGTCTCAAGCGAGTATGTTTTATCCGCCCTTATATACTCATGTGTCCTGCTAACATTATCTCCAGCCCCTCAGAACCCCTTCGGATTCTGATTTCAGAAAACCTTGTAGCGATTGATTGTCGGTGGCACGCTGTTAAGTTATGCTTGGCAGATACTCTGGACACATTTCTTTCACATCTTGTATGCATATCTAGTCTTTGTCGGGCGAGCCTACCTAGAAGTCGAGTGAGATAATAATACTAAATTCACGACCGTCCCTGGTCAAGCCGGGCCAGTCTCTTCTAATATCCTAATCTATAAGTCTATTCAAAACCGTGATCGAACTTTAAATACACAATGCTGTAAATAGCAGAATCGTTGCTTCATAAAATATTCGAGATAAAATGGCGAAATAAGATAGTAATTCGTATTCATGTTTCGGCACCGAAACCTGGCCAACAAATCGAAAGAGAAGAGATAGTCGAATGGATGTGTTTGCCCGGTTGGGGAGCCGAAGCTGAATCACAAACTGATGTCAGGTGTCTTGATGAGACTGGAGACTCTCGGTACCGCTCGTGTCGTAAACATACTGACATCGTATCTCTATACATCTCGATCGTTTCATACAATAGCGTCCTAAACATGACTCCTTGCAGTTAGTCGACGAGGGGAACGCTGAGATCGTGTAATGACAAGACTAGGTTACTCCATCTGTGTAAATTGATGTTGTCATGTTGTCATGTTCAAGCCTTCCGACGACGACCACCACTGACTTTAGAGGGCCCTGTTGCTACGGCAGAAAGATCAATCTCAGCCTCAGTCACCGGGCTCTCATCGATTTGAGCCGATGAGTCTGATGAAGGCTCGAAACGCTTGCGGACAGCGCGGATCATCATGAAGAACCAGTAGAAGTTGAGACTGTTGAGGGTGATGTTGCTAGCCAAGTACGCAGCGCCAATCCACATGGGCACTGTAGAATCTGGGTGTGCAAACGACATGGTCGGTGTCATGAGCGTCTTCATATCGGGGTGGGCGTTGATGGCGGCCCACACATCGCTGTAGACACGATAGGAGGAGTAAGTTCCGTATACGAGTCGGCAGGAGAAGAAGGTGAAAAGAAGCATGATGCCATTGTACAGCTGCGCACGTGAACCGGTCATGTTGAGCTTATCCATAAACCAGTGAACGTTGAGGAAAGGTGTAGATAGCTCCCAGAGGATGAAGACACAGGCGTAATGGTTGAGGAAAGGACGCTGACGAGGGTTAGTTAGAACAGAGAGCGGAGAGAGTCTTGGGAGACTTACGAATCCAAGAGAGTACACCAGCAGCGCAGAGACCGCATGCGCAAGCGTTCCCAAGCCAAAAACATCGAGGTTGAAGCTGGTGACGATCAAATCCCAGAGGAAGTATCCAGCCGCAAGTGCTTGAATAAAACCAGCACCACCAGTATAACCCCAGATGCGCTCCTCCCAATCCATGCTGCTGAGTTCGGTGTCGGCGAACATGACCCAAATAGCAAGGCTGTTGATGAGGCAGCTCTGGACCATGGACACGACGTGAGCATCCCAGTTAAGTCGTCGCTTGCGGGGGAGCTTGGAGTATTGCTCCCCGGCTAGAAGATTCGAGATCCATGGCGAGAATGGCCAAAACACGACCGAGTATAGCAACGCAGCGGCGAAGACTTCGTGGATATGCAGCGGCAGAGTTGGGAGATCAAAGTAGTCAGCCCAAGGCTGTGTCTTCTCGGATAGCCAATCAAGAGGCGGGAAGGGAAATGGATCTTTCATGTTGGATGAATGAATTGGGAGCGTAGAGACGGCCGAAGGTTCGCAATCGAGAGGAGTTTAGGTCTGGCAGTGAATAGAAAGTTGGAGACAACAAGAAAAAAGAGAGAGAAAGATGGAGAAGTTAAAGGGCCAAGGCGATGCGCCGCGGACAAAAGGTATCTGGCTTACTCGTACGGATAGTGTACATACGTATTGCAGCCCCCTCGGTCACGTCTGTTGGGGAAGCTCACGTGGGAACACCACGGGTAAGGGTCCGCAGCGTTACACCAAATCTGTCTTTGGAGCTTAAGCCGTTATTCGTACCGGGTCTTACCTGGTTAGGGATAGAACCCACACGACGTTAACCCGCTTAAAGCTATAAACCGCTGCATGGCTGGACGTTGGGACTTAGGTAATCATAGGTACCTACCTGATGTGGCAGTGTGCCGCCATCACTCTACCACCCCACCAGATCCCTCCACAGCCCAGCTGCCACCTCACTCGTTTAGAGCACCAGCACCAGATACCTCCCTGAGCACGCCCTTGGAACTGGGTTCGCATTACATAGGCACATTCTCTTTAACGCGTGATCATCAGTTCTTTATTTGACTTACGCTAAGCTGAGCACCGCCGGTCTCCAGCGCATCGCATCATAATCATCATGGCGGAAGCCCTACGAGATCTGCTGGCTCCCGAGCTGCAGAATGATCCATCTGCTCTAGAATACTTGACTTATCTTGCAGAACAGCAGTCCAGCTCTCTACAAACCTCAGAGCCTCAGGCCCTGTCCCAGACATCGCATTCCCTGCTCCTCGCCGTACAAGCGCTTTCGAAGAGATCCCATAAACCTACCGTCGAATCAGCTGCCAGCCATGCATCGCTACGAACCTCCCTCCCGACTCTAGCTCAGCGAGCTTCCGACCTCGTCCAAGCAGTACCTCGTCTTGATACGCAAGCAGAACACTTCTCGTCTGCCTTTGGCAAGGCCAGCGAGAGCAAACTGCTTGCTCGAAGAAAGCAGGCTTTGTTGCTACTTCGAAACTCAGAACGCCTCGTCGATGTCATGGAGATGCCTCTCCTACTTTCATCTGCCGTTTCGACCGCCCCAGTCAACCATTCATCTACGCTCGAGCTGTATGCACATGTCCGACGTCTGGCTTCCCTTTACCCGGATTCACCGCTCGTCACTTCGGTATTGGGGGAAGCAGATGCTGCCATCCGACAGATGGCGGCGGATCTCGTCGCGACGCTCAAGGCACCGAACCTTAAGCTCGCAGCAGCTGTTCGAACGATAGGCTGGCTGAAACGCATTGTACCCGATCTGGTAACCGACGCGTCAACCGAGGATGCCCTTCCCGCTGTCTTCTTGGTTTGTCGCTTGTCTACGCTTTTGACGACACTAGAAGCATTGGAGCCCCTTCGAGATCTTGCAGACGAGGAACGACTTCGAAAAGATAAGGCTGCCAGCTCATGGTCGGGCGGTCAACAGACGGAGCGCTATCTCAAGCGATTCATCGAAATCTTTCGTGAACAGAGCTTCAGCATCGTCTCTGTATTCAAGAGCATAAGCTCGAGTTTCGCTTCCCACGTCGGCGACGAGGGAGATCCCCTAGGATCGCTGCCATCTCCAATGGCCAATTTCCCCTTACATCTAGTTGAAATGCTTGTCGAAACGCTGCGTATCTACCTTCCCACCGTCAAAGACCAGACATCGAGAGAAAGCATTTTGACACAAGTGCTTTATTGCGCCGGAAGTCTGGGAAGACTTGGGGCTGATTTCGGCATGCTACTGGCTTCAATTGGTGTCGATGAGTGGGTTGAACTTGTAAAACGACATCGTTTATTAGCTGGACGTCTGGAGTCAGTCATAGGCGATTATCGGGGCGGCCATGCTAGTGGCGTTGGCGTTGGCGCTGGCGCGAACTGAGCGTATCACACAGTCATGGATCGTACAGTATCTTGACCCATCTTGAGCCATTCTCTACTAACACGTGCTAAATGCACTAAAGCGGGGCCGATTCCTGCAACGGGGTCTGACCTTTTGATCCGATTTTATCTCGTCACGTCACTCAATTCAACCTCTCGACATGTGGCCCAAGTCTGCGACTAGCCATGGTCACCTCAATGGCTACTTCACCAGCTCAGCACAATGAGGCCGCTGCACCTTTGCCAATGACTGAGCAACGAGCTCCTCGGTCGGCCAATTCAGGTATGCCTTTTATCCAGGTCCAATGGCGAGTTCGGACGCACCGGCGTATATCGGCCTGTATCGGGGCTCACTATTCACCCACCATCTGACACGACTCAATAGCCCGTCATTTTGTATCTGGACTTGGCTCCGGCGTTACTTCTGCCGTCCTACTACAGCCATTGGATCTTTTAAAAACACGGGTACAGCAGTCTGGAAGCTCTTCACTGGCCGCTACCTTGCGCGATCTGAGAAAATCCTCAAGCCTTGTGCAGGCACTTTGGAGAGGAACTGTCCCCTCCGCTCTACGGACGGGCTTTGGCTCGGCTCTTTACTTCACTTCACTCAACGCTATCCGTCACCATGCCCACCAAACAGGCATCCTCGGCCGTCGTCTACAGACTCAGGGTCGCTCGTCAGTCCTGCCCTCACTTACAAACTCGGGTAACCTCATCTCGGGCGCAGTTGCGAGGACATTCGCAGGCTTTGTCCTGATGCCTCTCACTGTGATCAAAGTCCGTTTTGAGTCTAGCCTCTATGCTTATCCTTCCATCATGTCCGCTGCCATTGACATTCGGCGAACCACTGGCTGGCGTGGTTTCTTCTCTGGATTCGGTGCTACAGCCCTTCGAGATGCACCATATGCTGGCATGTATGTGCTCTTTTATGAGATGCTCAAGTCACGTCTGGGATCGCTAGCATCGAAGCCGGTAATCTCAGGCGACGGCCCAACTAAAATGCAAGCTACTCTGGCCAGCTCGGTCAACTTCGGCTCTGCAATGCTCGCTGGCGCAGCATGTTCAGTGGTTTCGAACCCTTTCGACGCGGTCAAGACGCGCATTCAATTACAACCACAGGAGTATAGGAACATATGGAATGCTTGGTATAAAATGGTTACTCAGGAGGGAGTTCGGTCACTCTGGGATGGCTTAGCGCTACGCATGAGTCGCAAGGCCATGAGTTCGGCGCTGGCTTGGACTGTCTACGAGGAGTTGATTCGTCGGGCTGGAGCGAAGTAACTGTATATTCTGTGTACAATAACGTGTAACAACAACTCGACTCAGAGATAAAAGTAGAAAGCTACCGCTTAGGCTGATATAATGTAAAAACATCTCGCTCGCAGAATACCCAGTCTATGCTGGCTTCACACCGGCCAAATACATCAGCAGCGACGGTGATTTACTCCTGGGACGGCTGTGCTTTTTATCCTTCTTGCGCACCCACTCGAACTCAGGCTCATCTCTGCTATGTCTCTTGTCCTCGACCAGAAGCATCCTGCTGCGTTTCTCGCGGATCAACTTGGTATGCTTCCACAGTCGGTCCTGTTCCCACTCAGGCACCCAGCGTCTGATGAGAACAAAGTCAGGGTCCTGATGGCATTGTTAGCTTATTGCATCGAATATAAATAGTGGTAAAAGGATACAACATACCGAATCGTAGTCAAATTCGACGCCAAATTCGCGCAACGACTCAATAGACAAATGTCGACGAGCCATGCGTGTGTAAGTAGGTCGAGCAATCTGACCGGCTTGAGCTTGAGGAGGAGGGATATTGGCGATCTGGTTGACCGGGGCAAGTTGATGAGGGGGCATTGCATGATGAGGGGGCATTGCATGATGTGGGATATATTGAGGCTGAGGTGAAGGGGGTGCCTTGTCCTTTTTGATCTTTTCCTTCTTCATGATGGCTTCAATGGCCTTTTCATCGAGTCCCGATTTAGCAAGGTCTTCCCTCAGACGTTTCTGATACTCCTTGTCTTTGGCTTCTTTATCCGCCTTTTCCTTAGCAACGCGATCCTTCTCGGCTCGCTTGTAACGCTCAACCGCGTCGGCAGCTTCCTTTTCTTTCTGGTCCTTGAGCTTCTTTTCCTTAGTGATACGCTCAAGCTCCCTTTTCTTATAATCTTCAACAGCGGCGGCGGCCTCCTTCTCACGGCGTTGCTTATGTTCCGTGGCGGCATCTTCTTCCCGGAGACGCTTCAGCTCAATATCCTTCTTGATGCGGTCTTCCTCATCTGCACGAGCCTGGCGGCCCTTGATCTTTTCCAGTTCGCGCTTAGCACGTTTAAGTTCTTCTTCGTCCTGGAAATCTCTCAACAGGCGACGCTCTTCGTCCTCACGGGCGTTGGTACGATGCATCTTCTCAAGCTCTTTGCGCGATTGCTCCGATTCCCACTCTTCACGATATCCCTTGACCAGCTGTCGCTCGTCTCTTTCGCGTGAGCTAGCAAGTCGACTCTTCTCGAGTTCTTTGCGCGATTGCTCGGCCTCCCACTCATCGCGGTATTGCTTCACCATTTTTCGCTCGTCCTTCTCGCGTGCGGTGGCGAGGCGCAAATCCTCAAGCTCCTTACGGGCTCGCTCAGCCTCCCATTCTTCTCGAGTCATGAAAGACGACGAGCGAGATCGCGAGGACCGGGAAGGTGAAGATCGCGAGCGCGAGCGCCGACGTCGAGAAGGGCGCGCAACTTGCTTGCGACGATCGTCCTCGTCGTCCGAGGAAGAATCATTGTAGATTTTGTTGTTGATAATGATGGGAGCGGGAGCTGGAGGACTGCTGGCGCGACGTTGGCCAGTTCGGGAGCGTTCCCGGGAACGGGAACGATGTATACTTGTAATATTAAGGCGGTCTGTTCCTAGGAAACTAGGACCCGGGGCTGCGTCGTAGTATTGAGGACGCTGAGGACTCGCGACGTAGCGAACACCACCAGGGGATGGTCTACGCCGTTGGTAGCGGACGTCGTAATCATCCTCGTCGTAACTATAGCTGCTTCTGCTCATCTTAGCGGGCGATCAGTAACAAGCTGATTCGAAGTAGAGTGAAGGTGAATGCGTGATATTGAGGGTCGTTATATGGCTAGATCTGACGGCACGTGGTCCAAGACTAAGATAGGCAACTCCATAAGACGGAAAGAAGACAAAGAGAGGAGGGGAGGGAGGAGAAGGAGCGACAGCTGCTGATAAATACCTAAGAAAGCCAAGAACTTCCGTCGTTCGGAGGAGACCGCGGTTCCTTCCTCCTGCTGTAGGGCTGGAGCAAGTACCAAGGAGGGGGCGGGGGCTGAGACTTGGTGGGGGCCAAATTCCGAGAGAAGGCATAGTCCCTGGTCTTTTGAATGCTGACGGGTTTCATGGTAGCACTAGTTGGTCCAGATTTTGTCAGCTGGAGGTCGGGTGCCGTCGTAGAACCGGCGGTGAGAGGCCTGGACAAGAGGCAAGAGAAGACAAGGCTGAAAGGTTGTAGTGCGTGTCTACGGCGCTCAAAGAGATACTGAATCATATCGACAGTCGGTAGTTGCCGGTAAATCCTCAAGCTGAGGCGAAAGAGGCGCTGGTGGTTCGAAGCTATCGACGCGACCCTCCTAATAAGGATTGGCGCCATGCTTTGGCCATGCTCTGCGTTTTAGAAAGCCAGCAGCCACTGAACAAGGCGCCGTCACATCGGGCTTGGATAGGTGGTGGGTTCATTGCGGCGCAGTTGTAGGGCTGGTAACGCGAAAGTGGCCGCAGCAAAGTGCAGCGCAGTGCAGCAAGGCGCCTGTTGAAACAATTCTGTGCTATTAACAACGCGGTTGCGGCTCGGCACGGCACGACCAGCACGGGATGGGGCAGAGGCGGCGGTTAAGAGGCAACCCAGAGGCAACCTGAAGAAAGATTGGATATCATTTGTGTCATTTTGTGCACGTTTCAGCGCTTGTTTTATTTGGTGCGAAGCATCTGCTCGATATGCTCCCGGCTATTCTTGTGCGTCGTCTCCAGATAGAGCAAACGCTGGCTCAACTTGTCCACCTCACCCTCCAGAGTCTGCGTCTGGCCCTCAAGCTTCTGTCGTAGTGAATCCACTGGAAGTGAAACGAACCTTTAAACACAAAGGAAAAAAACGGGCCAACGTTAGAAACGGATTAAATGTAGATGCAGGCGGGGTCTCGAGGAGATGGGAAGGGGGAGAAAGCATCAGGAGAGGAGGGTACGTACATCTTCCCAACGCCTTCATATACCACGGCGTCTTGAGGCAGGCTGGCCATCTCGCTCATAGTCAACTTGACGAGACGCTGCTCCCGTTGCTTCGAGGTCATCTGCGTGCGAGCCAGGCCGATCTGCTGCTGGGCTACTAACGCCTGGCTTTCAATCTCCCGCACCAGCTAAATTATTGCATTCTCGTTAGTATACCCTGATTGACATCCTCCTGCCATTTCTTATAACAGTCTGGATGCGGAGCCTCTAGAAGAGGGAGAAGAAATAACTATACCTTTTGTAAGGCTTCGTTTGGGATCGACATTGCGCTTAAAGAGTAGATGTTGTCCTGGATAGTGAAAGCGACGACACTGCGAAGCGTTAGACGCACTAGAGTAGGGACCTGGTTAGGTAAGCAAGAGAACTGCAATAAGTGCATATCTAGTTTATACTTATAGATCTAACCTTAAGTAGCTTTAGTTTTTAAAGAAGTAATAGAAATCTAAAAATAATACCTAGGGAATATAGTAGCTAAAGTAATAATTAGAGAATTAACTAGTATTAATA